>PVIJ01021997.1:0-17208 GCA_004024925.1 Scalopus aquaticus
AAAAAAAAAAAAAAAAAAAAAAAGCAATATGTATGGATTTGCAATTTCAATGCAATCCCTATCAAAATCCCAATGACATTCTTCAAAAAAACAAAAGTCTAAGAGGTATGTGAACTAAAAAAACTCTAAATAGCCAAAGCAATCTGAGAAAACAGACAAAAACAGAGGTACCATGTTCCCAGACTTTAAACTATACTACAAAGTGACAGTAATCAAAGCAGTATGATACTGGAACAAAAACAGACACAGTCAGAGAGAACTGAACACAGAAATAAGCACAGAAATAAACCACCATATAAATGGACAATTAATCTTCAGCAAATGATCCAAGACCATTCTATGGGGAAATTAGACTCAACAAATGATGCAGAAATAAAAAGAAACAAACTAGGTCATTATTTAACACAAACACAAAAATGAAATCAAAATGGTTTGAAGAACTGGATGTAAAATCTGAAGACATAAAAGAAGACGAAAACAGGTAATACAGAGATGGCAAAGAAAACAAAAAGCATAGACTCAAAGATGGCAGGGAAAACAAAAGCAAAAATAAAAAAATGGGAATAATGAAACTAAAAAGTTTATTTTTCATTTTAAAAGGACAGGTTTATTACAAAAAGGAGAGAGAAAAAAAGACACCTGCACAGACATAGGTAGGTAGAGAGCTGTTTCTGCTACTTTGCAAAGGGGAAGGTTTGTAAAAGAAATCCCTGCATAGACACAGGCAGGCAGGAGAGCTGCCTAAAAGTTTTTTTATAACAAAAAAAAAAAAAACACACAAATGAAAAGAAAACCTACTGACTGGGAGAAGATATTTGTTCATCATACATCTAACAAGGCCTTATTATCCAAAGCATAATATATAAGGAACTCATACAACGCAATCACAAAACAAGCAAGCAAGCCAATTAAAAAATAGGCAGCAAGCTGTTTGAATAGACACTTCTCCAAAGATGATATGTGCATGGCTGAAAGACACATTTTAAATAATGCTCAATTCTCTGATTATAAAGAAAATGCAAATCAAAGCCACACCTGAGACCTCACACCTGAGAGAATAGCCTATACAAAAAAGACTGGAAACAAAATACAGGCAAGTGTGCAGTGAAAAAGGAATTCTTGTTCACAGTTGGTGGTAATGTTAAGTTGGTGCAGCCCTCATCAAAAACAGTACTGAGATTCCTTAAAAATCTCAAAATAAAACTAAAATTAATACCACTCAGGTATTTATCCAAAGAATGTGAAAACACTAATTTTAAAGTATTTATGCACCCCAACATTCACAGCAGCATTATTCAGGATAGTCACAACATGGAAAAAAACTAAATGACCATCAATGGATGACTGAATAAAGAAGTTGTGTTATATATACTCAATGGGATACTATTCGGTTATGTAAAAAATGAAATCTTGCCACTCTGCAACATGAATAGAACTTGCGGGAATTATGCTAAAAGTCAGAATGTGAAAGAATTATCAGATCGTTTCTCTCAAACAAAATAATAAATCACAAAAAAAAAAAAAAAAAACCCTCGCAGGCTCTGGAAAGTATATAGTGACTACCAGGGGTGGGGGATGCTGTAAGGTGATAGAAGGGGAATGGTAGTAGGCATCTAAGAACAGGGAGAACACTAGAACTTCGGTGTTAAGTGAGGTGTAGGTTTATAAACACAGCAGTGAAGATGCACCCCTGAAACTTAGTTTTGAAAATCAATAATATTTTATTAACTAAAGCAATAAAAAGGAAAAAAGACACTGAACAAAATGATTAAAAACTTCAATATATTCAAATGCATTCTCCACTATAAAACTAATTTAAAAGCTGTATAATGAAACTATCTGATTCTTCAAATCTGAACCTTTGAAGACAAAACAGGATCTAGTCCTATCTGCAACACTAGTAACAGCTACACTAAAGCCTACCAGAAAGCTTATTTTCATTCAATTGTAACATGTTTGCAAAAATTTATTACTTCATTCATTCACAATGGATATAAATAAGAAGTCTAAAAATACCAAGTTCGTATTTTTATATAAAAAAGCTATGAACATTGCTTTTTAAGTGCCAATTATCAAGTGCTACAAAATTAACATGAAAAATATTAATACATTTAACTAGAAAGCTTAACAAATTAAGTTTCCAAGAAAAATGAAATGTCAAAATTCTGTTAGAATGTCTATTACATCATGCTATTACTACTCACCTCATGCTAAAAAAAATAAATAAATACCTGAGTCTAAGAAATCAAGACGCATAACTAACAATGGTTTTCCTATTTCTAAAAATCCTATCAATAGGGAATTTATAAAAACCACTTAAGAGTTCATGAGTTTTTATGTCTTCAAAACAAAATATAAACTCTCAAAGACAGAACTGGAGAAAATATAAAATGCAAAGTAATGAAACACAGTGCAATAAATGTATTTTAATTGATAGAACACTATTTTTTTAGTATTTTCCCTGAGGTTCTCATTATAAAACTCACATACAAGTTAAGATAAATAAGCCAATTAAAGTAAAAGGACAAAATATCTGAAAAAAACTACATCTTTACAGGATTACTTATGTTTTCTTAATACAAATGCACTGTGAAAGTAGTACCAATGGAATAAACGATATACTCTCCTTAATCCCTCATAATAACTGAGATCTAAGTGAACTGTAGAAGAGTATTACCAGCAGATCTAATAGCTCTTATCCCTCATATTTATATATTCCCTAGCAGTATATCTGTTCCAATGACATAACGGCAATCCAGGTCTATTCCATAAGAATATGAAAATGCTAGGTAATTCCAGGAATTAGAACCTGCAAAACATCATATTACATGATCATCAAACAACAGCTTGTTACTATTCAACCTTTCCAGACATCCCTATCATTATTCAACTCTCTTCACCAATAAACTCCATTCCTCCAGAGGGTAAAAAAAACTTTCATTAACTTTGCTCACATTCTTTTTTGTTTGTTTGTTTAGCTATTCTTTCTCCATTCTGTTCTGTCCCAGTATGAATATCACTTTTCTTCTGTCCTCTTTTCCAATGTCCCTCACTTGTACATGAACATTCAGACTGTCCAGATAAATTTTCTTTGGTTCTTGTTACTATTACAATTTGTGTACATTTATATGTCCCTACCTTCTCTATTAAACTCAGAAAATTCCAGAGGATATTGATTATTTTGTATTATTTCCCTGATACTCTTAAATGGATATTACCAAATAATTTTGATTACAAAGAAAAAATTAACTGTAGTCAACTTACACAAAGTGGTCAGTAGATAGACAAACTGCTCAAAATCAGAAATTTCACAATTGACAATGTGATTACAATGACTAAAATCATCTTTATCAAGTTTTTGGTGTAAATTTGGGGGTAATGCAGCATCATATAGGCAACTTACCCGCAATTTAAGGAAAAGTTTACGTGTTCTATTAAAACAATCTTGTTAATTTTGATATTCAAAGACCCATTAAGGGATTTGTCTTGTTTGTTCTATCACATTTCAAAGCTAGTTAGTTAGGTGATACAAAGTCATTATATTTTATAGAACTGGACTTCTTTTATAATTCAGTATCTCTACGCCTATGTACATTAATATTTTTTTTGTTTTGAGTTTTATTTTGCCTGATTTTTATTCCACAAATATAGACCTACTTTTGGTTAGTATTTGTTTTGTCATTTCCCATTCTTTCATTTTCAATCTTTCCTGCCTCTCTGTTTTACCTGTGTGTTTTGGATGTCAGATACATCTAGACATAACCACTCCCTCTCATTAGTATCCAAAAAATTTTACTTGTGCTTCCTTAGAGTTTCCACTTCGTTTTGGCTTTACCAATTGTTAGCGGTATACAAAATGTTCTATAATAAACAGGCTAATTCCTGGAAGAAAAATATTGTCCAAGAGCTGTAATATAATACTCTTATTCACACAACAATAGACAGAGAATTGAAATTTGTGCCTCCTCTAAGCATTATTTTGAAATTCAACTTAATTAGAATGAAATAAAGGCTCTCTCCTCTATAAAATTATGTATTAGATACTGTGGAGGTTATTCACAAAGTAATAATTTTAAGCATAACCTATTTATCAAAGTACCAACAGACCAATGAGAAAGAACACCTTTAGAGCAGAAATGACTAGCCATCCATCAATATTTTGTACTTCCCCTTCCAGAATGTAGAACTATGACTGAGCTGTAACTTGTAAGCCATGCATAATGCCAATGCAAATAGTTTTCCTTAATGAAATTTGAGCATAAGAATATATGTCACTTCAGGCCTGGTGGTATTAAGAAATAGATAGGTCTGTCATAGTGCATAGCAGAGCTTCAAAATGAAGGAGCCTGGGCTCCTGATGCAACGCTGTCTTTGAACCGGTACTTAAAGAAAACATAACACTGTAATGTTAATCCCCTGAAATTTAGTGTTGAACATGACTACTAGTTAACACCAACTCAACTTAAACAATGTGTCACTGTTATTTTTTTAAAAGTTCTTCCAGGAAAAAGTCAACAGAAGACCCTCCCCCCCCCAAAAAAAAAATCATAAAAATAGGAGATGTAAAATAAGTTTTGCATTTTTATTGCAAAATAAAATCTACTCTTCCCTACACTTACATATTCCAGCAGGAAGTGATTAGACAGAGAATTAAATTCTTGTGCTCCCTCACAGACATGCAGAAAGGAAATGAATGTGCTATCATCTATAATAATACATTTCCATTTTTTACTCAGATTCATGAACAGTTGATACTACAAATAATCTTAAATTATCTGATATACACTCCAACTATTAGACTCTTGTTGGTACTTTTCAGAAAATCAAGCCTTAATTGCCCCAGATGGCAAGCATTTACACACACACACAAACACACCCCTACGTACAAACTATTATATTTTATATTCAATATTTTCTGCAGAAAACAGATATTTTTGAGTAAGCAACTATTAATAATCTCCTCAAACATGAGTTTCCATTCTCATGCCACAAAATTGGGCTAAATATTAATTTAACTGGCAATACAGATGGACTTCACCAGGTAATAGAATATCCTAAAGTTCTATGCAAATTTTGAATGTGCAAATGTGGACCTATAACTCTTTTAAAAATTTCCTAGAACCCACATCCCAATAAAGACAAATTACTAGACCAGAAAATTTAAAGTAGCTTCTTATTCCAAATTTTAATGATACTATGACTCTGATCATTGAAACCTGAAACTTCAGTTTTTGAGAGTGCAGGTAATAATTAAATACCTATTATGAATCAGACACTGTATCAGAATAGGAGCTGGCAAAATAAGACTTTTGCAATCTGTTTCCGTACATAAAGTTTAATTGAAACATAGTCACATACATTAGTTTATTTATTGCTTATGGTGGATTACATACTGCATAGGAAGAATGCAACTGTGACAGAAATATATTACTCACAAAATCTAAGATATTTAATAACTGTCCCTTACAAAAAACATTTGCTGATATCTATGTAAATTGATAAAGATCAAAGAAGATGAAGTCCTAACTTCTGACCCTGTGGGAAACATAATTTTTAGTATGTACAGTAACTACTTCCATTAAAACATGTGTATACAAACATATATACACATACATATATTACGCATAAATAGGTAAAAAGGAAAGAAATAATATAACAAAACCAAGAAAGTAGAGGTATGCAAAGGAATACAAAATTTATCTCTGAGCTTCTCATCAGAGAAAAGAATTTATTTTTAATGAGTAAATATTTAATAAGAAAAAAATTAATTAAGGGGCCCTGAATAAAACAAAGAACAGTGCCCTTTAAAGCCCCGGCAATAAAAAAAAAGAGTCAAAAAGTGTACACTTCAGAGAGTACAGAGGTAAATAAACCAGGTATCTAATTTAGAAGTAGGCTCACTTTACAGAGATAAATATGCAGAGAATATACTGAATAAATACATGAGTACATGAATTAATATGTGTGTACATACATACATAAATGAAACATCTTCACCTTTCTCGAGTGGGCAGCATATCTTATTAGATATGCTGAGCCTACAATTCAAAACTGCTTTTAATAGTAATTCAAAGTCCGGAGGCTTATATATCATTAACTGAAAGGAAATGTGTATGCTTCAAATCAGCCAGATTCAAAATCTTTTGACCTCTCTCCCTCTTTCCCAGGAAGAAAATTATCATAACTGAGCATAAGTGCATGCATTTGCACAAGTTTCTTAAAATATTACTAATCTTTGCTACATGTTATATCCTATAAGGCTTCCTATTCTGTGTCATATACTTTTAAGTGTCTGCCATGACCCACTAAATTGCTTTCAGAAAGCAAGAGCTGGTTAGGATTCATAATCTGATAAAGACTATTCTAGACAACAAGAACAGAAATTACAAAAAGATATCAGATATTGATTTGCTTACTTTTGCCATTAGAGAACAGCCATCCTTCGAGGGTGTAAAACAAACACTATTGACAACACCAAAACTTTTCACAAAAAGCATATCTGGGTCTACTTAAGTGTTCAAACTCTGAAATTGTAACCAGAGACCCTGGAGGAAATATATTTACCCTAGAAAACTTAAAGGGCAGGAACTCATCTCTACCATGAGAGAACCTTCATCTGGTTCTTGGAAAGAATAAGGTTGCCAGAAATGAGGCCTCAAGTAACCAAATGAGTTAAACTTTAAAATGATTTACCATGATCCAACTGGATTCTTTTTTTTCCCCTTTGGCAAGATTAAGTTTAACTGCTCCACTACCCAGTAATTACCCAATAAGTTCCTTCCTTAAAAACTCCTTAACTGTGATTTATGTCAATATAAGAAAGGATACAACTCTTCCTATTAGGAAAGTCAGAAAAGTACATGTTAATCCAAGCTACCTCAACTAGTTCATATAGAGTACAGCTCTGCTTTACACTATTTAAAAACAGATGTTTTATGGTTCCATTTGTTTCTATGCCTTACACTGCTAAAAATAGGACAATTCTCCCAATTCCGGATATTCTAAAATAGGCTTTTAAAAAAATCATTAAAAGTCTAGAAGCTCTTTCGAATATATGCAGATTAGCCAAAAGAAGATTTTTATCTGTGAAATCAACACCTGCCAAAGCTTCAAATTTTTCCAAAACAAGTTATTTGTAGAAGAAAGGGTTAAACCTAAAGACTCAAGGGTTAAGCATAAAACCAATCATTCTTTGGCATTTTGATGGACAGAATTCTAAATAATGCACTAGTACATGAAGTTTTGAGGTTATACACTGTCATACATTTGAAAGAGTAAGGGGAGTCTCCATTTAATAAAGAACATGCTACAGTTTAATTGAACTTTCCACAAATTTTCCCCAAAGAGCAACGGAAAAAGTTAGAAACATCCAAAACCACCACACTATTCTAATCAGAACTGAAAATATTTAGAAGTAAAATTTATCCTGGCACCTTTTCCACCTTGTAATAATTAATCTATCCTAAAATCAGAGGGATTATTACTAAGGCTTAACTGGTCGAGTTCTGAAGAATATATAAAAACACTAGTTAAAAATGTTCAACTCAAAGGTAATATAGAATATATACTGGAAGAAGGGCTGGGAAATGGTATACCTAGCTCCAGCCTCTTGAAAGTGAGGTTGATGGTGCTAGCATACTGTCAGAAATTAATTAGGTTAAAAACAGCAGAAAGCCTACAAGCCTCTGGAGCAGAAAACAAACATCTACCAATACCAACTATACCTCAGAGAAAAAGAAATGACTGAGGGCCTCCCTGGTGGCTCAACGGATTAAATTTCAGCACTATGAAGCTATCTGCAGCCACTACAGCACAAGTTTGATCCCCAGCCAAGGAGCTTCCCACATGGCGCAGCAGACCTCTCCTGTCTCACCCACTGCTCCCCTCAGCAGTGTATTTCCGTTGATCTGCCTGTTCTGCTCCCCACTCTGTCTCTGGTGAACCCTCTCACCGCCCCACACCTCTGGCTTGTACCCAGCTTGTATACATAAATTTAAAAAAAAAAAAAGTGACTGAGAAAATGAAAAGAGAAGTGACTGATAACGCAGCTAAAAAAAGGAGGGGAGTAATATACATTGGTAACAGAGCTGACATATAATGATCATTGTTTCATCATTCATTAAATATTTAGGAGGGAACTATTATTTATAATTTCACAAAATGAAAGAAAATGGTCTCTCCTAATTTCAAAACTTTGTGATCCTGTTAGTGATATTTTACAGTTTCCAAAAACTCAAATAATCTAGCATGTCTTCTCCATTTTTTAAGAAGCAAGGTAGAACAAAGAGTGGGGAATTAGAGTTGCAAGTGTTTGCTTGGAAAAGAAGTCAGGAAAAAAACTCAAGGAATAATCAAATCAGCATCAAAATTAAATGAAAGACATTCATTAAGGCTCTGGACTCAATCTGTACTGAAGACATGCAGCAAATGCACATGCACATATAGTCTAAATTTCATGACACTAAAGAATACTGGAAGTGTGTTTTATATAAAAGTCTAGAACATGATCAATAAAAAGTGACAATTGGCTTTATCAACCCTTAGAAGTTACCTGGTGGCAAATCAGGATCTGTAGGAGCAGCTTGTTGAATTCTTCGTGGTTTCACCGATGCTTTTGTGTTCTCAGTAGTACTACGGTTGGTAGAATTAGAACCACAGCTTTCATGGTCATCCTATTTTTATTTTAAAGAAATAAAAGCATCAATCAACAGTCCCAAATTAGGAAAACTTTTGTTAAATACTTGCAGCTTATGGTGTCTTATGTGATGGATACTCATAATTTTATTTTTTTAGTTCTAGAAATCTACATAACCAACATCCACAATTTCCATTCTCAAATAGCATTTGAAAAATAAAAAGTAGTTTAAAAACACAAATTCTTTCTTGTTTGGTCAATATCAAAACAGAGAGCTTGATAATCTCAAAAGAATTCCTGTATATGATGTTAGTAAAAGAAGACTATTTCATGGAAGTTTCTTGCTTGTTTGTTTTTTTAACAAGCAGGCAGATACAAGCAGACAGAAAGCTGTTTTCAAAGAAGTTTTTAAACACTTTCCATCTCTGAAAGGAAAAAAGAGGATATTCATTCCCCCATTTACTATTTATATATTAAGACTTCACTATTTTGCAAATTAAATTAAAAATTCAAGCTCTCTTCTTAATCATCTTTTAACACTTTAAAAGGACAGATTTATTAGGAAAAGGAGAAAGAAAAAAAGAGGCACCTGCACAGTCACAGGCAGGCAGAGAGCTGCCTTAATCATCTTTAATGGATAATCATAATCAGCCTCAGAGTCCTTTGTATCCTATTAAACAATGTTTCCTAAATTATTATTGAGATTAGAAATAAGGTTTAGTTAGGTTTTGATATAGAAAAATACTAAAACTTGAACAGAATACATATTTTTGAAATCTATTCCATTATTTATATAATGCAAATGACCATTCTTTTCCTGCCTTGATTCAATAGATATTTATATACTGCTCTTATGTGATTATTTTTGGATTTATAAAGATAAATTAGATACAACACTGATCGACAAGGATTTTAGAATCTATTAAAAAACATAATTAGTTCCACAGCAATTTTTTGTTTGCTTTAATAACAGGAACACAGATTGAAGGCTAAACAGGAAAAACTGTGAGCAAAATTAAACAGTATAAACATATATAGCACAAGGAATGGTAATTAGTTCCAATTAAGTTAAGAGTATACAATGTTGAAGAGGAAAGAACAAGCCCAATATCTACAGGTATGGACAGGTTTAACAAAACTAAAGTAATGCTGAGTACTATAGAGATCCTCTTAGTCCTCAATTAGGTCATATATTTCAGAATTTAGTGATCAAGAGGAGTATGCCAATAACCTGTAGGAAGGAGAGTTCATAATTCTACACAGGGACCAGAGAGGGAGTAATAAGTTAAAAAGGAATGAATAAGCATAAATTTCTCTTTCAAGAAGACAGGCATTATAAGAAGGAAATAGATGGAGTAGTAATATGAGGTAAAATCATCTACATCTTTATTCCTTTTTTTAGGGATAAAAGCAAATTTTGCTTGGAAAAAAGATGCATATGAGGATGAGAGAAAATCTAAAATCACAAAGGTGTACTAGGTGTACAAGGCATCATCAACTCATTAACCATCAGTAAATTATACTGATGGTTATAATTACAACAGTGCTGATAAGTTTACTTTTGTTTTTTATGTATTTGAAGAAAAACTTTTGAAAATAAATTTACCCAACAATGGGGTACTAGAGACAAAAACAATGACAAGATGTCCTTTAGAAAACAAAAATTCTTATTCAATAAAACATTAAGTGGATAATACAATAAGATGAACCTGCAAAATAACATGGTTTCAATGCTAGAGATTATCAAAAAAAGAAATTTCTGTGGGAAATTTCAATACAAGCAAATAGTAAAAGATTTCCTATTACACACAATGAAAATTTTCATGATTAGAGTTAATACAACATGTTAATATACAAAATAAACTACAGTGTTTTATTCCTCAAAACAACCACACTATTCAATCTTAATAATCACATCTTCTGTTATTTGGGGAGACAAGCTAAATGCTAAACGACTACTACTATGAGTAAAACCTTACTGTGTACTTTTAGTTCAACTTACATCTTTAAAAATGTCTGCAGTCCCACACTTCTCCACAACATTAACACTAAAAGCACACTATTAATTTTTGAAACATATGGTTGTCTCAAAAGTCCAGAAGTAAAACATGTTCATTAAAGAGATGTGAAAAAGTTCCAAACAAACTGCCAAAGCTAGCATAATTACGAAAATATTTAACACTGAAACCATCTGAAATCACATACTGTACATAGATTACAGTGATGTCATAATAAACATAGCAGCCAAAATGCACTAAAACTACTGCAGTTCAAGAAATCTGGCATACATGAGATGACAAACATTTTAGAGTAAAAGAACAAGTGGTTTTTATCTTGTTTCATTAAATTATTAGCAGCAAGAAAGGGTAAAGTACATAGTCTAAATATGAGTTTTCAAACAGTTTTTAAGAAACTATAGAAAACAAAGCCTCCCTACGAACTACACATTTTTATCATTCAAAAGAAAACCAAACTAAATAATTGTATTTGCTTAAATTTATAATTAAACAAAATTTTAGTGTCCTTTAAAAATGAGCATTATTTATGGTATTCGCAGAATATATACTAATGAACAAACATTACCAACTATGCAGACATTTCTTTCTTAATTATGGTTAGGAAATTAGGGTTGCACGTATAATTAGAAAGCAATCCTTTCAAACATTTGAACCTGTTTTCATTTTAATTTCATTCTACTTGTATTGATACAAGTTTCCATTCAAATCCTGCTCCAACCATATTAAATTAAAAAAGAGCAACATAAGCATTGTAATATTTACTATCAAAACTGGAATTACTTCCATCATTAGTTTTGAGTTCATCATCTGCTTTTAGCCAGACTGTATCACTTTGGACTATTACACATTTCACTTCATGGATCAAAGTCTCTAATTTCTAATAAAAGAAACTGTTCTTGAAAATGCTAGCTAAAGTATTTTGAGATAGTTTTTAACCCCAAATACATTACAATTGCATCTTTTTTAGGTTGCAGTTTTTCCAAAATGTCTGGTGAGTATATTTCATGGCAAAGGAATGTTTCCTCTTGGGGACCACATAGCTATTTCTGAATATACTGCCCTTTGCTCCTCATGAAACAAGGAAGAATGTCATTTCCTTGCAAGTATCTAACAGAGGGAAAGTGTGGCAAGTACTGTATGTAAATAGCTGCATTACATGCATACTGACAGAACATGGGCTCGTGTTGCAAGCTTTTCACTTCAGCTCTCATGGAACTTGGGTTGATTGAAACTTCAAAACCATCAACTCCCAGATTCACAATAGTATGAATAAGACTGAGGACAAAACTTAAAACAGGTGACTGAACCACTGCAAGTACTTATCTAGAAACAGACAAAAAGGTTTAAATAAAGAAAGAGTTGAAGAAACTGAAGGCGGAAATAAGAACACTAAGAATGTTTTATACTCTTCAGCCTTTTCACACTAAAGCTGGCAAGCAGAAAAGGACTAAGGCACAACTGGCAGCACTGGTGACCAAAAAGCTCTTGAAACAGTATTAGGGCCTTAAAAAGAACTCCAACGAGGCACTTAAGGACATTTATTTCTAACTTCTCCAGCAGCAAGTACAATGATTATTGGCAGAATAGTAAAGTACAGATTAGTTACTCTCTAAGAGTAGCATTGTACTCCACAGTCAGAGTGCCAAAAAAAAGTCATCAAACCAGAGATATACTTAAAGAATAAAAGAAAGCACCAGAGAATATACATTCACTAGCTTTCATGGTAAAAATGAAAATCTCTGGCTCACCTCTACCCTGCCAGGAATATTAATAAACATAACTGTCAGCATTAAAAGAAAAGAAATACCAAGAACATTTACATAAAGGAGTAATTTTCCCTTGATCCTCACAAAAGGAGGACTAGCTAACCTAACAGGCTAAAACTGAAATTTCATGATGTCACATTTTAATAAGGAAAGAAATGACTAACTATAAACACTATGTTATGGGGTTTCTCTTCTATCTCTAGGATCTAAGCTATTCAGCAAGAGTTCAAGAGCCATTTTCCCCACATGATGTGCTTATTACCCATCTCTCCTCTGCCTTCTTTTCACACCCAGTCACCTGAACCAGGATGGTGCCTCAGTCAAAACATGATCAAACTATGAAAGATAACAGCAACACACATATTAGAAGAGATTTTGTTCTTTATCATTCCCTGCAACATCTCTTCCTTCATTCCAATAGGTGTATATCACATTGCTACCTTTACTAAAACCACTGGGTTGAAGAGATTTGACCCACTCATGTATTTGTTAAGATACAGTAAGCAGAAATTAAGTAAAGAAAAAAAGTAAATAGAAGCACTGTGGCCTAGACACCTCCTACCACCTAATTTTCACCAGAATTCACTGGGAGGAATTGAGTGCTTGAACAGGTTAATAAAATTGTACTTTGTTTTCTTATCTACAACTTCCTTAGCAAGAAATACCTGATCAAAATATTTCTTGGGCATTTTGCGAGAAATAAATATAGATGATAGGTACCCTTATAGAGGTACTTACCTACTTGAGTAACAATACTTACATGCATAAAAAGCTTAAGAACAATTAAGAATTTTAAGTCATCATATTTATATGTGATACACACACACACACACACACACACACACACACACACTTCACAAAGAAATAACAGAAGCCTTTACTGGGCACTTATTTGTGACAGGCTTCAAGTATTTCAAGGATGAGGAAAATATGGTTTAAGATGTTCCAAGGTCAATAGATCTGAGCAAACTGCAGGAAAGTGTTGGGGGGGGGTCAAAACAGGGGAGGGAAGAGCACAAGGGACTGTGGTTATAGATCACAGGTGCTATGCAAGTGGGAGAACCATGGGAACTACACCTAGGTGAGAAATCAAAAATTTAAAAGATGTAAGAAAAGGGAGGGGGGAAGAAATCAAAAAGATAGGAAGTAATAGGGCAGGGAGGAACATACAGATCTGACTGAAAATTTTCTGTGAACAGGAAAAGTGATAGAAGGAAAGGAGGGAAAGCAAGAAGGAAGGAGAATGGCAGGAAAGAGAAGAAAAAGGGATAATTGTATGATACTTCCAACATGTCACCCACTGCTAGTGACATTATATTCATATATTTTAATCCTTTAACCACCCTATGAATTAGACACCTATTCCCCATTCAAGAGTATCCCATTTAAACACAAGGAAACTAAGGCATAAAGCGATTAAAGAAAATAGTTCAAAATCATACTGTATTAAAAGGCATGATGCTGACAAGGTACTGTTCTATTGTCTCTCTGAGAAAAGGTCACGTAAGCATTACAGAACTAATCATTATACATTCTGAGAAGGAAAAGAACTCAGTGAGCATGAGTAGTCAGGAAAACCTCACAACAGATACAATTGAAAGACTATTTTACAACGGCAAAAAAAAAAATGGGGGTTAAACAAAGAAAGGCGGATAGGAAGAAAGTACTGTCATATCAAAGAGAAAGTAAGTAGTCCAATTCAGGTAAAATAGAGCACAATGAAATATTACACTGTAAAATGAAGCTATAGCAAATGATGTTTCCCATATCAGTCTAAGAAATTTAAGCTTTATTCTATATGTCGACAAACCAATGAAATATATGTGGAGGAAAGTTTAAAAGTACTTCATTCATGAAGAAGAATCTTCTGATTAAAATAAATGAAAGGAGAGGACATAAGAGTTTTTTTAATGCTTGTATCTCAAATTCAACACGTCTAAAATAAAACTCAAACTCTGCAAATGACTCTATTCCTTTTCCCTCACCCCCATCCATCCACCTGATGGGAAAATCCTCTATTCTGTACAATCTAATTCAATAAAACCAACCCTCAGTCTCCTAAGAAAGAAACACATTGTTTTATATCTGCTCTAACTTTGTAAGCTGATGCTAATAAGCTTTGAAAATTCCAGGGAAAGGGCCACCCTGGTGGTTCAATGGGTTAAGCGCAGAACCATGAAGCTGTCCAGAGCCACTGCAGCATGTGTTCAATGACCAACCAGGGAGATTCCCACATGGCACAGCAGACCTCTCCTGTCTCGCCCGCTGCTCCCCTCAGCAGTGTATTTCAGTGGATCCACCTGTTCTGCTCCCACTCTGTCTCTGGTGAATCCTCTCACCCTCCCTCACCTCTGGCCTACACCCCAGTTCTTGTATGCATAAATAAATAAATCTTTTTTAAAAAAGAAGTAGTGGACTCCATTTTAGATATGTAGTTTCCACTGAAGGCACATCAGTATGTCCTTGCGGGAAACTGAATATTTTCTAGGAAGATAAAAACAACAGAGATATAAAGATCAAGGACTCATCCAAATAAAAGTGGTATTTGAAGCTATGATAATTCCAAAAAAAGAGAGAGATAAAGATTCATGCTTCTGAAAATATGGCAAACTAGGTAATTGGCAACATTTGGGGAGAAAATGCCAACAAAAAGAAAAAAGAACATTTAGCCAGGATAGGAGTCAGACTGAAGAAGACATACAGCTATGCTCAAGGTACAAAAGCTAACAAAGCAGTTAAAAAAAAAAAGGGCTCCAAAGGCCATGTAAGTCAGGATACAGTTACCAGCCTCAGCACTTGAAATCAGAAGTGTCGTAAAATCAGCAACTTTTGAAAGGAGACAAAAAAGAACTGCTTCCAACTGTGACCTAGAAATTAACATGAAGCCATATTACATGAGCCAGAAGGAAACAAATTTTACTAGTAAGAATTGAGACAATAAACACAGTATCACCCAATATTAATACTGCAGGAGCCCGGAACTGCCAAAATATCACATGGTTCTAAACTAGAGACCAGAGGAACATGGTCTATAAAACTACTAGGCAAGGAGAGAGGAACAGAAGAAGGGCTGAGAGAAAATATAGCACTACTATAAAGCACACAAAGCCAAAACGGCTAAGGGAATCAACAAAATTAAATCACAAAAAAATTAACTCTTGAACAACCTTAAAAACTGCAATAAATGTATTAGAATTCTTACAGATGGATGAGCAATATCTACACACACACACCACATAAAGTAAGGAGACTGCCCCACTACCCCTTCAGCTTTATTTTATTAGAGACCTACAGTAATTTAAACAAACCAACAGAAGAAGAAAGTCAGGAAACAGATCCAAAAATACACGAGCTGGTATTATAAATCAATGGGGAAAGAAACCTAGCAAATGGAACAAGAACTGGCTAGTCTCACACTACACATGAAAACACATATATACAAACATATACACACACACACATATTCTAACAATCTAATA
Source organism: Scalopus aquaticus (assembly GCA_004024925.1). Taxonomy (NCBI): domain Eukaryota; kingdom Metazoa; phylum Chordata; class Mammalia; order Eulipotyphla; family Talpidae; genus Scalopus; species Scalopus aquaticus. Next base: position 15,899 of record PVIJ01021997.1, read on the forward strand.
TCTAATAATTCATTAACTTGTTTACTTTATTTCTCTGAAAAAGAAAATGACTGCATTTAATTAAGTGCTCAAATTATATAGATATTACTTAATCAAGGTATCTGGTAATTCAATATTAAATAATACTTTACCTTTCTAGATTGTCTACTTCTTCATAAAGATAATATATATATGTAATAATTATACTACCCAGACTGAAAATGTCAACTACTCAACATGAATGTCTTCAGGCTCTCTAAATTTTTGGCACTCACCAAAATGCAAAGTGCTACTATAGTAATCAATATAGAAAAAGCAATATGGTATTTTTTATCATTTTATGATTTTAATTTTAGTGGAATTATATGTCAATCTTGATCTCTTTAAAACAAAATAAGCAAAAAAGAGACACCCTACTGAATGGGAGAAAATTATTTGCACATCATACATCTAAAAAAAGACTGATAGCCAAAATACATAAGGAACTCATGAAATTCAACAAAAAGAAAACAATTAACCCAATCAAAAAATGGACAGAACATTACTGAACTGATCTATTATTTGGAGTAGTTTTCCTATGGAGTTTTTAGGGTTTTGTGTATATATATATATTATCATATCGTCTGCAAATAGAGACAGTTTAATTTCTTCCTTTCCTATTTGGATCCCTTGAATGTCTTTCTCTTGTCTAATTGCTCTGGCTAGGGCTTCCAGTATTATATTGAAAAGTAATGGTGAGAGTGGACATCTTTGCCTTGTGCCTGATCTTAGAGGAAAGGCCTTCAGCTTCTCACCATTGAGTATAATACTGGCCGTGGGTTTGTCGTATATGGCTTTTATTATGTTGAGGTAAAGTAGCAGGATACAAAATCAACGCACAAAAGTCAGTAGCATTCCTCTATGCAAACACCCAATCTGACGAAGAAGAAATTAAGAAATCCATCCCCTTCAAAATCGAAACCAAAAAAATCAAATATCTGGGAATAAATCTAACAAAAGACATAAAGGACTTGTACAAAGAAAACTGCAAAACTCTGTTGAAAGAAATAGAAGAAGACACAAGAAGACCCCTCGTTCATGAATTGGAAGGATTAACATTATCAAAATGGCAATCCTACCAAAAGCAATTTATAGATTTAATGCTATCCCAATAAAAATCTCAATGACATTCTTCAAAGAAATAGATCGACTACTGATGAAATTCATATGGAACCACAAAAAACCTCACATAGCTAAAGCCCTACTAACTAAAAAGAAAGAAAACGGAGGAATTTCACTCCCTGATTTCAAATTATACTACAGAGCCATAATAATTAAGACAGCATGGTACT
>PVIJ01021998.1:0-17153 GCA_004024925.1 Scalopus aquaticus
CTCTACACGACATACATCTCAGCAAAATCTTGAAAGACACATCCCTCAAAGCGAAGGAAGTGAAAGACAAGATAAACAGATGGGATTACATCAAAATAAAAAGCTTCTGTACAGCAAAAGAGACATTAACCAAAACTAACAGACACCCTACCAAGTAATTTCTTTTAACTCAACCTATCAGCCTAAGGGCATTGTGAATTGAACAAAAAGAAATCATAAAAATCTTCAGCAAATTTTGAAGCTCTTTGTGCCTGCATGGAATAGATGGATCCTTCATTCTTCTTTTCATTGGACAAAAGAGATCTAGTCACCAAGTGATGTCTTTTGAGTGAATTAACAAAAGTAATGTAGACAAAGAGCAAACAGACCAAACTCTGCTGCCAAAGCGCAGGAGTTACTGAGCGTGAGACTGTATTGTGTCTCTGATGGACTCGGAAGTGTTCCGACATTGCGTCAACTGTTAGAGCATGCCTGAATAGTGTTAATGACTGTGATAACGGGAATCATAAACAAGTACAATCATAGTAAGCCTACAAAGTGGCAGAATGCTGGCATAACAGATGATTCATTCCATTTTATGCTGAAATTAATACAATTTTAGTAATTTAGGGGAATGACTCTGAGTGAATTTTCCACAGATTTTTTTTTGATTTGTTGAAAACTTGTTTATAGTTGCTTTAGTGAATATTGGTAATTAAAGACAAACCATAGCATGCCAATAATCTTGCTTTTTCTTTACAAAGTGGAAAAAGAAAAATTGTGTTTTATTTCATACTCCATTGTGCTTGTAAATTGAGACAAATTTAGCTTCCAAGTATTCATTTAACTTCCTATATGTGATATGATTATACTCTGTTGAGAGTGTTCATTTTGGGATTTTCTCACTGCTCTCACATGGACAAGTTCTTGTTTAAGATATGAAAGTTTATTTATTGCAGTGTAAAAATGTCGATCTCTTCATTCGATATGTTCCTCTTTATTGTTACCATTTTGCTAGGGATTTCTGATTTCAACCCTCATCGATACTCTGTTTTTCATATCTAATAGGTTAAGGTATTTTCTCTTCTCAAAATTGTATCAAAATCTGTTTCACATGGAAGAGGACTCCCCAGTGTTGGTCCTGATATTAACTGATGCTGGAAAGGCTACATAGGAATATAAACCCGGAATCTTTTAAAAATATTGACTTTGGTGTCCAAGCTCCAAAAACATTGATCTCAGAGTTCTGGGGTATTATGTAGGGGTCCAAAGTTTTTTTTTTTTAAACATCCCCATTTAATTCTGATGTTCACCAAGAATAAGGACCACTGAAATGGAGACCTCTATTGGTCCCTTTCTTGTAATGTGATGATCAAGCCCCTAGGTTGGTGGGGGGTTGTGCTTGCCCTGTGTAAGAATTGAAATCATCAAACATATATGCAGTTTTGAGTAAGGCATATGTTTTCTTGACTGGAGCCTCTTAGTTTGTAGAATAAAACACTTGAATTATCTCCAAGAGTTGGTGAACTTGAAATGTAGACAGGGTTCTTTTAGTTCTGAATTATTTAGGCTGGTTCTCCATTGTATCTCCACAGGCAGTTTTTGTCTTTGAGTCTTCTATGACCACTCTGGTTAGCATGATAGTATAATTTCTTTACCCTCGGCCAAGTTATATCATCTACTGTCTAGTCAGAGGCATATTTTTCTTCCCTTGGAAACCGATTAACCTTTTCTTTGAGGGCACATTTCCTTCTTAGGTTGATTGTGTGTATGATTGGTTTAGGTGAATTTATCATTATTATTCAAACAGTGATATGAAAGATATGGCTTATTGATCCTAGCATGACTATTTTGACTTTATGTTAGAAATAAAATGTGCAAGCATAAGATGACGTGAAATTATTTAATACTATAGTCACCTGGTTGAAAATTAATAAGCTAATGAATTCTAAGTGTTTCTCTCTAGATCCTGAGAAGGCAAAAAAGATAATGAGTCAGTCTAGTTGGAAGGATAAATATTTAGCTATTTGTCATTTATACTGCAATGATAAAGGATAGATAGTGACTATGAATGCACATAGGAAGGGTATCCAATCAATATCTAGAACTAAAGGAAGCTTTTAGTGGAAATGACATTGGGAGGTTGTCTTAAAAGATGAGTAAGAATTATCCAGGAGTGGTGAGTGGTGGGTAGTCTGGGCAGGAGAAATTCATGAGCAAAGACATGGAGGTTAGAAGTCATGGCGTGTTCTTGAGGCTAAAAATACTTTGGTTTGCTTGAATGTTACATATGAACAGGGAGAACATGAAATTTGGTTGCTTGTGAGCTTAGAATTAATGAAGTACACATGACTCCTTCTAAAGGCAGTGCTTAGTCAAGGTAAGACAAAGGTAAACTGAGTCAGGGTCCTAACAGCTTATCTGACTCTATATCTGGGTTTTTGCCACTGTGTCTTATCGGGCATAAGATATAATAAACTGACTTGGACATCTGTGGTGTATTTGTGGACTGAGTTATCTTTGGTCTGTCAGTCTTTCTGTATAAACTTTTAAATGTCTGCTTATACATTTATAACTAGGTTAAAGCTGATGGAGGTAATGAACTGGTCATGTTCTCTAAAGTTATGTCTTGTGAACAAATGCACTTATAAAGGACGTCTAGTAAACTTCTGGAGGCCAATGATGCCATATTTATGCGTCTCTCTGGAGACTTGCACAGCGCTGATCTATAATAAGAAATCATTTAATGTTCTTTGGGTGAGGGTGATGGGCAGAATGAAAGGGCTAAATAAAAGTGAGTCACGGATGTCACCTAAGATTGTCTTGAACATAAACTCATTTCAAGACTGCGTGGATATCCTTTGGAAGTCTGAAATAGAGGAAAAAGTCACTTACTGAGACATTCTCAAGGTACATCACTTCCTAATGAAAAGGGAAGCACAGGCAGTAAAATGAGCTGCTGCTGATATTGGATACTTCTCAACAATTTTATGTTAGAAAACAAAAGTATCTAAGTGGGGGTATTGTAGCTTAAGAATCAGACCTCTCATCTTCTGTGGACCATCGAACCAGTGGCTCCACAAGGTAGAAGTATTACACTAGTTTGGAAGCACAGAATTACAAAAGCCCAAATGGCCGTAGAGCTCATCCCGTAGGAAGCTACACATCCAAGATAAATACCTGTATTGTCAGTAACTTAATCGGTCACGCCAGCATGGCATTCTTTTTGCTTTTTAAAAAAATCTCCTCTGGAGTTTGCTTCTCTGCCCATTTTTTCTCTTGGAGTCTTTTGGACAATATATATTACATGAAGCATTTGTAAGCAAGGAGGTGATTACTAACACAAACCAACCGGAATGATGATGCATTGCCATTCGTGCTAATATGAAGAAGCCAACAAATTAAAATCCCAGTGGGCTTGCGTGATTGTACTGGGAAGTTAAATCCAAACCCTGGAGCAGTCTGATTAGAGACAGGTGAAAAATGTTTGGTTGTTCTAGAATGTTCCGTGGGTTTGAGGTGGACTTTCTGATGGCCCATGCGTGTTCAGACAGAGCATATTTCAGGATGCTGTAAGTGCCAAGGCTGTGCTCCATGAACTAAGCAGAGATAGGGCTCAGATTCTGGGAATAAAGAAGTGTAAAGTCATCCATGTGTCCTCCAGGAGCCAGGATGTTAATTTAATTATGAATTCTGACATTTTCATGGATTCATTTCATTCTGTTCAGCCATAAGACAGAGGCAATTAAAATAATCAGTCCTTGGTTGTGTCTGGATCATCTCTCCTTTTTTTTGTATAGATTCCCAGCTGACTTTTATTCTATACCATTTTCTTCAGTTTGTATAAGGAGCTGAAAAGACTTTCGAATATATCAAACATTTTATTTCATTACATTCAGCTTTGGATTCAAGCTACTGAATCCACAGTCACCATATTCATCAAATTGAAATGATATCCGAAGTCTAGAAAATAAGTAAGTTTGATACTATGGCTGTGGCTTAGAGGGAAACCGGGGCATTTTTGACGGGAACACAGAATCTCAGTGCAGATGGCTAGAGCAGGAAATGAATACGTGCATGGATGTCTTAGAACTCCCGTGAGCTTGCCTGCAAAATATTTGGTCATTTCTTCTCTTGATTCCCCCTGATTCATCATCATTCCCACATTCATTCTGTGAGTTACATGCAAATAACCATAAGTGATTTCTTATACTACAGCAAAAATTATCTTTTTGATACTCAAGGAACTCGTATGCCCCCAATTTATTTAATTCTGACTAATAACCAATGTTCTCTGGAATAAAATAATGTAGTCAGCGGTGGAAAGATAATACTCATCTCAACACTTCCCAAAGAAAGCTAATAAGAAGTTTGCTGAAAGGGAAATCATGAAGATATAGTGTCTATCAACAGGTTTTTTTGTTAGACCTCCCTCCACTGAATTGATCCACACATGACCTGAGGTTTTCTTCTCTGAGACCTGAAGTCCTTAGGATTTTAATGGCTCAGTGATCTACTGATTTTTCAAGTCAAGTGATATTCAAACAGTGCATGAACCTACTGTTGAAAAATGCCCGCAGCCTTGTTTTTCATTCTCCCCCCATTTTCCTTGATTTGTTTACACACTTGTGATTACTGTCATTTGATTGTCCAACTACTTCCCACTGATAACTATTCATGTTGCAGTGATTATGAAGAGAACAGGGAAGTGAACACAATGTACTCAGTTCTTCTACAATCAGAACTATAATCTTGTGGCTGCTTTGGAGACGATAGCAGAAGAACGGGATGCGTTTTCTCCTAAGTTTGGCAAAAGATTAAAGTTTGAATGGGAAAATATGTTCAGATTGAACTGCCATCTATATTTCACATGTTTTGTGATATAAAGTAATTTGGAGAATAGGTAGTTGATAGAGGCAGAAAATAATTATCTCCACATTCAATCTCGATTTAACATTGTTAATCAGACCCAAATCACTAGTAATTTAAAAAACATAAAGCATATGTAAGAATCATTCATCGCAGTGCTGGAAATTTGGAAATACATGTGATGAATAAATAGAGGTGAATAAGGTACATACTGAAGACTACAACAAGCAAGGACCGCTAAGTATACCGTGAAATATGATGTTTAATTGTTAAGAAAGATTGATTTCATAGCTGGGGAACTGTCTGTATCGATGGTTTTAATGTGACATCTCTGGGATAATCAGTAATACTATAATTTCATTCCTCTTCTCTTCTCTTATGAGTCTCAGTTAATTTATCGGTAGTTATAAGCCGCTGTATTGAAAAGAAGCAATCCAAGCTGGTTGCCCACTGGAAAAAGAGAGTTTGTATATATTTTGCATCTTTCTGATTCCTTGAACTGACATGAGAGTCTTTTTTTAAGGACCTTTTTACAATGTTTAGAACATGTCTGTTGCACGTGATAAGATGTGCTCATTCATAGAAGCATCTGAAGCCCTAGAGAATCTTGATTCAATTAGAGCTGATCGACATCAGGCTTCTGAAGTGAAAAACTGGTCCTCCTGCCTGTGACATTTCCTTCGCATACTTTTTATGAAGTCAGTATTTCCAAGAAATACCTCCTCGGATCATCCTCGTCTGCCTTCTCATCTGGTTCCCATAGATAGATGTTACATAACGAACGTGGCAGCGACTCTTCCACTTACCCCGGTGCCCAGCCCATCTCTTAGGCATTTGTTCAAAGGCGTGAGGCCTCGACGCAGAGACACCCAGGTCAGAACCAACTTCATGGTATGTTTTCAATCATTTCCAAATGGACTCGCTCAGAGTAAGATCAAGGAGCAAGAAGAGATACGCCTGAGAGTTTCTGATGTTTCTGAAAGGGGAGCGCCTGATGTGTTTCCACCAGGATTCTGGGCATGCCTCCAGCGATTTGTGGAATGACTTCCACTTTCTATACTTTCCTTGAAGCGCAGGCGAGAACAGTAGCCTGACTTGTGCGTGTTCTGCCTGCAGAGACTTAGCAAGGACCTCAGCCCAACTGACTTTGGGAGGACCCTGCAAGTACAGAGGTGGGGACGCGGGCTGGGCCGCCTCAACTTCCTTTGAAGTGACACCAAAAAAAAAAAAAACTTTTTAAGAAACTAGGTGACTGGGCCTCCCTGGTGGCGCAGCAGTTAAGCGCTGCACCGTGGAGCTGTCGGCAGCGGCAACGCGAGTTCGACGCCCGGCCGGGGAGATTCCCACATGTCGCAGCAGACCTCTCCTGCCTCGCCCTCTCCTCCCCTCAGCAGTGTATTTCCGTCGCTCTGCCTGTTCTGCTCCCCACTCTGTCTCTGGTGAATCCTCTCACCACCCCACACCTCTGGCCTGTACTCCAGTTTGTATGTATAAATAAATAAAATCTTTAGAAAAAAAAAAAAGAAACTAGGTGACTGTACCCAGAGCTTTTACTTTCTAGTCTATTTGAGTTTTTAAATTGCTTTTATTTACTTCTGATGGTTTAAATCCACCTTTTATAGCGGCTCTCTCCGACAGAGACCTCACCTAGGGTCCACCACATGAGTGTGTGTGTATCCTGGATTGATTCCCTTGTAAATTGCTGAGACGTGACAAAGTTAAGGGAGCAGGGCCATTTGCATGCCTTCCGATATTCAGTATATCAGTGCTCCTCAAATCTCTGTAAATTCAAATTAATGCAATCTTGGGGGGTGGGGATAAGTCCAGTTCTTCTTCAAATGGTGAATTTTCTTGAATTTATTGAGAATATGGCCCATTGTGAGCCTTTGGCTCTCAGGGGCCATCCTGGTCTTTGGACACTTCAATAACAAATAACTCACACTACCAAAAGCACCACATCAGGCTTTCACAAGAGGTTTTTTTGCATGGGGATATTTAAGGAATCCTGAAGCAGTGTCAGCAGGTTCAGGAAAATTGGTAAAGACATTTTCCATGATTTAATTCATTTTAAAGTGGTTCAAGAACCAGGCTGCTCCACGGGCTTGAAGCATCCCTCAGCCTCGAACACCAAAATAGCCACGTGTTCCTTCCTCTCTGCAGCTACTTCAAACCGAGCTCTGAATCATTTGTGGGAATCTGAACTTTCTCTGGGAGTCTACCTTTCTGTATATGGATAAATTAAGAAGGGTGATTTGATTTGGTTCGTATTTCATCCCATTTCCTTATTTTCCATATTTCCTAAACTTTAGCAATCCAAATACCATACTTCTGAATCTGTTTATGTTTTGTTTCCATCTCCTTCCACGGTTCGGTATGTATTTTCCCTTTAAGAGACTTTCACAACATTTTTTTTTCCATGCCCGGGATTGCTGATTTTTTTTTCTGGTGGCAGCCTGCCTGCGCGGTGCCACGGCTGCTGCTCCAGACGACAGCGTCTAGCTCCCCACCAGAGGACTCATTCCGTTTTCTTTCCTCCTGCTTCCCTTCAAGCATCTGTAGGAAGGGAAACCAGTCCACGACTTTTCTCTGCCTCGTTTACTAACTAGCTTCCTGACCCTCGTGCGTTATGGGCAACTGGTCACAGAGAAACCAGTGCTGCCAAGTTAGTAGTTCCTTCGTAGAAAGACTTATTTTGATCAGTGTGCTCTATCCCCGGCCCTCTTTGCTTCCCTTATAAGATAGTCTATGAAACTGCTTATAATATACCTGGGACATAGGGCCTCCCTGGTGGCGCAGTGGTTAAGCGCTGCACTCTGGAGCTGTCTGCAGCGGCAACACGAGTTCGAAGCCCGGCCAAGGAGATTCCCACATGGCACAGCAGACCTCTCCTGCCTTACCCGCTGCTCCCCTCAGCAGTGTATTTCTGTCCATCTGCCTGTTCTGCTCCCCATTCAGTCAGTCTCTGGTGAATCCTCTCGCCGCCCCACGCCTCTGGCTTATACCCCAGCTTGTATGTATAAATAAATAAATCTTTTAAAAAAAAATATATATATATACCTGGGACATAAATTTAGATGTAACCCACATTAAATATCTCATCTTCTTGCGTGATGTTTTACTAGATAATTTATACTGTGTATTTGGTGAAACTCTATTTGTTATTTATGTTTACATCACCACATGTCACTTCTCCTTTGAAATATGACCATGCGACTTATTCCCACTTTATTGGTGTCAAATCACTGAGGCCAGTGGTGACTTAAATCTATTGGCCATTTACCATGAAGTGTTGTGATTATTTACATACTTGTCCCATTGTCTTTAGTGAATTTAAAGGATATGATGTATTTACCTCTGTTCTTCCCTCTCCCAGTGGTACTATTAGCACTGATCAGCAGGTACCAAACAGCCCCTATAGACCCGACTCTACGCTTTATACCCATGATCCCATTTAATCCTCCTACGGACCGTAATGGGAAAGCATTGTCATCCTCTTTCCCCGGATGAGAAAATGGAAGCTTAGAGAGCTCGGGGAAGTTTTCTAGGTCACATTGCTAGCTGGTTGTAGAGCAAGGACTGGGTTAAAGGAAATTTAATCGAAGGGGCTTTCCCATTAAGCTCTACATCATATTGCCCATTAAAATCCCTGACACACATTGCATGAATTTACCTTCATGCCCTTCACTTTTGTTTCCTCTCCATATTTCTGGTTCATTTGCAGGTTTTAAAAAAATTGTTATATATATATATATTTTAAGGTAACATTGCCTTACAGCACTGAGTGTGATACTGGTTTACAGCACTGAATGTTTCATATATATATTTATATAAATATATATTATGTATATATGCGTATATATAATTGAGGTAACATTGGTTTACAGCACTGAATGTGATTCAGTGGTACTGGGTCACACCTCTTCAGATGAATGTGACCACACTTCATGCACCGTCAAAGCCCCCCCAGGCAGGAGTCTGGGTGCAGCGCACACGTGGTCTGCTTCTACACGCTTTGCTGGTTCTGCAAAAGACCGAAGGACTGCGGGGGTTCCAATGGGAACTTTATTCCCAGGGAACCGTTGTAGTCAACCAGAGCCCCGAAAGCACCATCACATAAAACCCTGGTGAGGAATTAGTGCATTAAAGCACTTTTTCCACATATGTTTTATTGTGTTCTTTTAGCAAATCTTGTCTCACTAGATATACCTTTACGCTCTCTTTGTTTGTTGTTTCTTTTGAGATGGAGGAAATAGCGATGAAGTGCTGAGGACGGTAACTGTGAGCAGAGGCCCTGTCTCTGCTCCTTCCCCACTCCAGGCTCCTTGCTGCACCCACAGCATGTAGATGCCTTTTTTCCCTTATAAATTTCCAAAGGGCAAGGATCAGGTTTGGTCCTGAAGTCTCTCTTCAGGCCACTCACATTAAGCTAATCCTAAATAAACCAGCCCACGAAGAAAGACTCACATATTCACTGGGAACTTTGAAAAGAAAAAGTGAGGTGGGTGGGACCATGGAATGGAACCAAGCCTGAGGCTCCAGTAGCCAAAATATTTCCCTTCTCTGCCCAGAGGATCTAACCCTAGAGACAGTGGCTCTCTTTGAAGATGTTGCTTCTTTGTTGGTACAGCCTGGTATCTTTTTGAGAAAATCCATAATATAAAATTCTTTTTTTTAACATACAAGCTGGGGTACAGGCCAGAGGCGTGGGGCGGCGAGAGGGTTCACCAGAGACAGGGTGGGGAGCAGAACAGGCAGATCAAAGGAAATACACTGCTGAGGGGAGCAGCGGGTGAGGCAGGAGAGGTCTGCTCCGCCATGTGGGATTCTCCCCGGCTGGGCTCGAACTCGCGTCGCTGACAGCTCCACAGCGCAGCGCTCAACCGCTGCGCCACCGGGGAGGCCCCCATAATATAAAATTCTTAACTACTGGTTCATACTGCCAGACACCCTGCCTCCTCCTCTTGTTACAGAGGAAGGAAAGCCTGAGCTGTCACCCCCAGCGTGGCTCACCCCCTCATTCTCCATTTTTAATTTCCCACAAGTCCTGGCAGACTATCCTTCCAGAATCTCTCTTGAACCTGACCACTTCTACCCAGCCCTCTTTCTGTCCTACTGATTCACCATCTTTAACTTGGACCACAGAAAGCTTTCCTAATCCCCTCACCTCTACTTCTGCTCTTCTCACCTTCATTCTGCACTCGATAGCCAGCTAAATTTAACTTGTCTAAAAGCAGTGCTAATAGCAATTTCTCACTTTAAACTCTTCAACAGCTTCTTATCATCATGGGTAAAATCCAAAATCCCTTATGTGCCCTGTGAGTTTCCATTCCCTCCTTGAGCAACCTTGACCTTTCTACTTATTTATTCTCATTTTATTACCATTGATCTTTTGCTCTAGAAAGCCAAGCTTTTTCTACCCAGGACCTTCACACATTCTGTACCCCTAATATCCACACTACCCAGCACTGAGTCCTACTCTGGATCCCAGTTTAAATGCCTCTATAGCCAAGAGGTCACCTAGTCTCCAATGGAAATAAAGCTGTTACATTTTTAAATCCTATGTGAATTGACCTAAGTATCATGTTTGAGAATTTAATCTTACAGTGGACACTACCCAGATCTCCCCAGCAGGGCTGAGGTTCTCACTCTGCAGCTTGTGGTATTATCCAAAGAGAGCTTCCATCTTAGTTGCTACCCTAGAAATCTCAGTGTGGGAAGACTGCCTCCTCTCTGGTTATGGCCTCTTTTCTTACCAGCTCATTTCCAATAACTGAATGAGGAAGGGTTCTCAGGACTGGTCCCTCACAAAGTGGGGACCACCCTGAAGACTTCTCCGCATTCCATGACCTATTGGCTTAGTTGAGGCCACTGTTATCTTCTATCACAGTGAAACGTCACTTTCTCACATTCTGCTATCTTCACTTCCGAGAGGACTTTCCATGACTCTTCAGCACACAGAACTCGAATCTCAAGGTCCTTTCCCATTGCTTGGTCAGAACTAAGACATCTTCCACTAGGTGAGTCCAGTAGCCAGTGCTTGGAGTGTCACCCACTGTATGTACAGGTTAGAGTTAAAAGATGTAACTGAATTCCTATGAGGATTTATTCTGTGAAATCTCAGCGTACTCAGCTCCACAAATTCTAGCTGCTTTTGTTTTCCTGTCTGATCTCTCCCTCTCTCTCTCTCTCATAGAACACTGTGCTCTTCCTGAATACCTTTTCTATGTGCTGGGCTCTTCCAGATAGAAAGTCAAAGTGACCAGAGAAATCACCTCATTTGTTTCTCATCTCCTGGGAACCATAATACTTTGCTACTTGCCCAATGTTTGAAAACCATTTTTTTTAAATGTGTTTTTCTTATTTCTGTCTTCTATGATGGAAGGATTGTCTGGGGTCAGTAATTCCATAATGGATGAAAATAGAAGTATTACATAGAGCTTTTAAATGGACTTTTTACATAGTTTGGCTTATTTCAAGGATTTTTTTCCTTTAAAACAATTTTATAGTGGAAGAAGATAATTTTCTGAAATAAATATTTGCAATCAAAAGCATTTTAAACGTGTTAATTTGTTGAGTGGCTCATACTGTCATCTCATTAATAACATTTTAATAATGTTTACAAAAGGATGAAGATATTTTTAATAGATTTACTAGCATTAATTAATTTTCAATTTTGGATATAGAATTCCAGAGAGAGGTGACTTGGCAAAACTTATGCAATTAAATTTCATTCCACAAAATTCTTAATAGTTAACAGTCGTTATGTGTTTACTATTTGCTTAATGTTTTTCCCCCCTCATTTAACAATAGTGTGGGAGACCACACTATTGTTTATTTTATAGATGAAGAAATTAAGGCTTATGGCCATTTTTAAAATGCCCCTGTTTACAAAACTAAAAAGAAGAAAAGCCTGGAATTTTACTTGTCTAATCTGATTATAGAACTTGATTTCTTAACCACTTTAGTGGCTTATTCTCTTATTGAATGTCCAGAATGTGCTTGGCCCTAGGTGAAGATGAATAAAATTTTATGTGGTTTCCATCAGTGAGTTCATAAATTGGGAGCAGGGAGAAAGATGAACACATTATTATACATATGAGAAGTGCTAGAAGTGTGTGTGTGTGTGTGTGTGTGTGTGTGTGTGTGTGTGTGAGAGAGAGAGAGAGAGAGAGAGAGAGAGAGAGAGAGAGGAGGGACTTTCCAAAGGAAAGGAACAGAGAAAAGATGTTCAAAGATACCAAAATAAACAGGGACTCAGATGGGGCATGGGAGATGGTTATGGACAAGGGAGAAGAGTGTCAGGTCACTTACAAAAGATCTCTCCCAAGTGGAGAGATTATTAAAATGTTATCTTTCCCAGTGGAGAGGCCAGGGTGTCTGCCAACAAGAAGCACTTAATGTATTAGGGGAAAGACACAGTACAATTAGAGATTCAAACATATTTATGCCATTTAGCGAGTAAATTGGTGTGAGAACCCAAGGGAGCATATGTTCATTGAGTGGGGGATCACATAAAAGTCCCTGGGGGAAGTTGCCCCTGCGTTGGGCACTGAATAAAGCAGCTGACTCATGGCTCATTAAAGCACTAGACCCTCCAATTTCTCTTTCTGCACCATCAACTGTGTTGTATCAGGATCTATGGAAAGCAAAGTCCTGGCATTTATCATACTTGGTTTGAGGGGATCTGGCTTTCTGCCCTCATTGTGGATTGTCCAAAGCTGGATGTGTTATGTTTCCCAAACTATTTTAAAAGTGGTTGCCGTCTGTAAGTTGAGATTTTTGAATGATTGAATACAACTTGAAAATTCTTCCGGATATTGGTAAGAAAAAAAAAAAAAAAAGGCCATTCCTAGACATCATGTTTATTTCTCAAGTAGTGGCACTATTTTTAAAAATAAGGGACTTCAGATCCTTCACATTTTTCAGCCATTGCACAATGTGTTCCTGAAGCATATGCAAAACGATGACAAAGAGAAAGCATGCAAGGGGGGTAAACAGCAGCTCGATGGAGACGTTTGTTAACAAATATTATGATTTGTTATTTAACAGTTGGTTTCATTTGGCATTTAGAGCTTTTCTCAAATGCAAGAGTGTATGGTGTATTAAGATTTATTTGTGTATTAAGCAAACATCTTTGGTTGAAATGTGGCTGGCATATTTAACTGAATCAAAAATGAGGAGACAACACATCCTGGAGATTGATAATATTTGGGGAAATATTTATAAACACACATTTTGTTGATTCTCCAGAATTTTTGGTGCCTATTCCTGTCTGTAAATTTTTAAATGAAGGACTTTCAAGATAATTACTCAAGTATCTTTTCTTTTTCTTATGATTCAGCATGTACCATATTTGTCATATTCTGTACACGGTCTAGTCCTGTTGCTGAAGCTTAATTGGGCCAATGTTAACTTCTCTCTCTTCCCACTATCTATTCATCGATTTGTTTGCAAATATGTGTTTTCATGTGTGGCATTTGTTTCCCTCTTCTATAAAGTGTGGAGATTTCCAGATTCTTGTCTCATAGAGGGATGAGTTGCTGAATACATGGCTTGCAGTGGAATACACTTGGATGAGTTTGTGAGGTCAACAAAATACCTCCAGTTGCAGGATAAATGTTTAAGCATCTGTAGAATTTAAGATTAGTGGAACCTCTAATAGTGAATAAATTCTGCAAATTGAGGATTGTTGTTGAATTTTCATCATTTTATAAGCACTTACAGGCACGTGCATTTGTATACCTTTGTTGGAGATTTCTCCAGTTATTTTTTGATGATTGGAGGTAAAGAAATTCACTGAGGTATGTTATGGTATAATGTAACAAGTAGTCAAAGAGATCCTTTTTTTTATGAGGGAAAATGATCTTTGTGTTTGGGGAATTCTGGAGTGTAAAGAGTTATTGTCAGTGTTAGAGTTAGTCACAGCCTTCTTGAGGGGAGGACACATGCAATCGAAGTTGAATATTTTTTTAGAGACTTTTTCTTTTCTTTATTTTTTAAAGATTTATTTTATTTATGCATACAAGAACTGTGGTCTAGGCCAGAGATACAGGGTTAGGGGGTGAGAGGATTCATCAGAAATGACTGGGGAACAGAACAGGTGAATCCACTGAACTACACTGCTGAGGGGAGCAGCGGGCGAGACAGGAGAGGTCTGCTGCGCCATGTGGGTCAGCTCCCTGGCTGGGATTGAACTGATGCCACAGTGGCTGGTGATAGGTTGATAACGCTGAGACTTTAACAACTGTGCCACCAGGGAGGCCCTCAAGACTTTTTCTATGAAACCAATATTAATATTACTCAAGAGCCATAAAGAGAAGTTGGAAAGGACCGGGGGAGTATATCTCCACAGCTCTTTTAGGAAAAGAGTATTCCGATCAACTGGTAGAACCACTGGGTTGCTTGTATAGGGCATTTCTTCCTGGTTCTTACTCAACAGGCAGCTTGATCTTCATTTGATTGCCTGAGTAGACTTCTCTGAAAAGAAGAGAATGTGTTGAACAGCCAACATGAATATCAGTCTGCTTGGCAGTCAGAGCCTCATAAATTATTTTGCTCTTTGACACAAATCAGTCTCATGTGAGTTTGAATTGCATAAACTGGATTAGTTTCCTTTGTGTCTGATTTCCACTGGCAATGCTATGCTGATCATTAAATAATATCATCTTAAGATGTGTGTGTGTATATTTGTACATATATGTATAAATATATGTATATGTATATGCAGTAATATACATTATCATATATATTATATGTACATATCTCTCCAAGAAAACAAAAGTCTCGGGAAGAGTATGTTTGAAGTACCTTCCAAGTACCTACCCATTCACCTCACTCCAATCATTAAAGTATCTCCAGCTCATTGTATCAAGGACTGTTGAATAAACAATTGTAGCACATTGTAGAAACCATTGTAGACAATTACTGTAGATATTGCACAACATTGTAGCAGCTTTTGAGGTCTTTCCATCTAGTCTTTTTCTAAGCATAAGTTACATGGTTAAAATGATGTAAATAGAATTTATACTTATTGAACACATGATATACTAGGCACTATTTAAGTACTTTATGTGTATTAATTCATTGTAACCCCTAACACAGCACCTTTTTTTTTAAAGATTTATTTATTTATACATACAAGCTGGGGTACAGGCCAGAGGCGTGGGGCGGTGAGAAGGTTCACCAGAGACAGAGCGGGGAGCAGAGCAGGCAGATCAGAAATACACTGCTGAGGGGAGCAGCGGGCGAGGCAGGAGAGGCCTGCTGCACCATGTGGGATTCTCCCTGGCTGGGTGTCGAAGTCGCATCGCGTGCTGCCGACAGCTCCACAGCCCAGCGCTTAACCGCTGTGCCACCAGGGAGGCCCCCTAACACAGCATCTTGAAGTGGTTGGGTGTCACTGTTACCCCATTTTGTAACTGAGAATACAGATGCTGGCACTGTTGAGGGGAGCAGTGGGCAAGACAGGAGAGGTCTGCTGCGCCATGTGGGTCAGCTCCCTGCCTGGGATTGAACTCATGCCACCGTGGCTGGTGATCGGTTGATAACGCTGAGACTTTAACAACTGTGCCACCAGGGAGGCCCTCAAGACTTTTTCTATGAAACCAATATTAATATTACTCAAGAGCCATAAAGAGAAGTTGGAAAGGACCGGGGGAGTATATCTCCACAGCTCTGCCCTGTGTGGTAGTATAAGTACAGCAGCTACAAGATGGTCTGATTTTATGTATAAATTATTTTTTTAAAAAAAGATTTAGTTTTGTTTATGCATAGAGCAACTGGGGTTCTTCTATGGCCAGAGGTACAAGGGATGAGGGGATTCACCAGAGGCAGAGTGGGGAACAGAACAGGTGGATTGACTGAAATACACTACTGAGGGGAGCAGTGGGCGAGATAGGAGAGGTCTGCTGTGCCCTGTGGGAATCTCCCTGGCCAGGGATCAAACTCAGTCCGCAGAGGTGATAGCGCTGAGACTTAACCCCTAGGCCACCATGGAGGCCCTATGGTATAAATTCTTAACCATTATCTCGCTATCATACTTTATCATAATATCTGTCCCGCTATTTTCCATTCACATAAGCTAGCAACACTGTAGATGATTGTGAAGTTTTGCAGGTCTTCTCGACTATCACACAGTTGCTCATGACTACATAAAAGTTTCAATTTGATTTTGCCCTGAGAAGACTCAAAGCATGAAATATTTTCCTCCTATTGGTAGCAAAGCCATACTGTTTAAGAATCAAATGTGGAATTGGAGATGGTGCAAGACTAGATGTTATGTTCTATGTCCCCTTCATGATCTTAAAGCATTTACAAGCATTTCTTGCCTTTATTGTCTGGAGTGAGGATAAGCTCCGATTGTTCCAAGACAAGAAATGACAAATGAAAGGAATCGAATGAAAGCCTATATTATAACTGGTTCTTTTACAAAAAGCACCGTTTAGAGTACAATGAATGGGTGGTATGTAATGTGCAAATGTTCTTCATTCTGATCTATCTCTCACTAATGTCTGACCAGTGTCCAGAATTGGTGGTCAAAGGAATTTTGGGGTGAGGCAGGTTATTCTTTCAAGTGGTCATCCCAGGAGATTTGCAAATGTGTCTGTGATTTTTGCCTTCTTTTGTCAGAAAGGCTATACTTTAGGGCATAATTTGAAAATGAATTAAATAAGAATGCGAAATTTTTGATCAAAGATTTGGATCTGAAGACTCGACACTGTGTAAAAAATTCTAGCTTTTTATTTCTTTGCTTTGTCCTCTTTTTTATTTCTTTTAAACCATCTTACAGATAGAAACCAGGGAATTTGAGGGTGTGTCATGGATTCATGCAAATCAAATCTTTCAGACTTGCCATGTTTTCTCTTTCCCTCCCATATTCTATCCTTTTCTCTGTTCTTCCCCTATTTCCTATCCCATTCTTTCAAGGAATACTATCCTGATAGATTGAGCAAATGCTTTAATTTAGTATAAGTTATTTGCATTTTTTTTATTTTTGGTTAAGATTGTCGTATCATTGTAGGCAAGACGAAGTAATTGTATAAAATAATTATGTAGTGAAAAAAATATGACTTTCCACAGTTCCCTTCTGAGAGCACAAGGAAAAGAAAACCACATACAAATAAGGTTGCTTAATGAATTACCTTCAACATTTTGGGAGGGTTAGGAAGCAGTCCTCAGATCTCTCATAGCTTTGCAAACTGCTATTAACTGCATGTATCAGAACTGCAGTAGCTTGTAATAGTAGCTTGTCATAATCATCCTGGAGGTTTTAGGTAACTGCAAGTGCATATGACAAAAAAAAAAAA
>PVIJ01021999.1:0-17203 GCA_004024925.1 Scalopus aquaticus
AGGGGGGGGGGGGGGGGGGAGGGAGGCGGAGGGAGGGAAGGAAAAGGGCACAAAATGGAATAGAAAAGAACACAGGGGACCATGGAGATGGATCACGGGTGAATTGGTGGTGGGCTACCCAAGGGGAATACAAAATGTAAAAGACATAAATAACAATAAAAATATATATTTAAAAAAAAAAAGGGGGCGAGCCTGTTCAGAGCAGAAAATGCAGCTCTGAGAGCAAAGGAGCTGGGGAGCGCAGAGGACACTCAGCGTGTGCCTGGCACTGCTGGGTGCACGTCCCTCCACAGCGTAGGAGGTGGGCACCGCAACCCTCTGCTTCTGCAGGTGAGCTCGCAGAGACGTGACCAGCCCGGGGCACACAGTGAGCCTGGACACGCGGGCTCGGAGCCTCACCTCTTCCCCGCCCAAGGCCTGCAGAGGCACCTGGAGGGGTGTGGGCAGGACTCACCCTGGGGGCCCAGCAGTGCTGAACTAGAGTGCTGTGCCAGGCTCGTGGCTAAGACATGTGTTGTGTTCTAGAATGCGGCCTGGGAGGGGCAGCTGATCATGGGCCAGGGGCCGGAGACCCCAATCTGGAAGTAACGTCATAGCAGATTGGACGGCAGGGGAGAGAGGGGCGTGGGGCTCCGGCTGGTGGGGGAGGAGGACAGGGACCCCAGAGCAAGAGGAGGGGTGAAGCCTCTTGCAGAGGGAAGGCGGGTGAGGGACAGAGATGTGGGAGGGCCAGGCATGTTCTAGGCGCAGCCAGAGGCTGCCCGTGGCGGCTGGTCTAGTGGGCCTTGCCCTGCGCTGGAGGCAGCCCAGAAGACTGGGAAACTCCAGATCTTGGGTTGCAGAGTGTGGGAGAAGTGACAGGCGTGAGCTGCAGCCTGGGGACAGGAGGATTGTTATAGTTTGAATTGCCTTCTTCCCCCAAAAGTCCGGACCCCGGTACCTACGAATGTGACCCTATATGGAAATGGGGTCTTCACAGATAATCAAGTTAAGAAGGGTCACGGGGCCTGCAATCCCATATAACTGTGTCTTTAGCAAAAGGGGACCCTGGCACATAGAGACAGGCGCACACAGGGAAAATGACATGTGAAGATGAAAGCAGAGATGGGGGCACCCACCTACACGCCAAGGAGCCCCCGAGACGGCCAGCAAAACACCAGCAGCGGGAGTGAGCTCGGCACAGAGTCTGCCTCCAGGCCTCCACGGGAGCCAGGCTTGTGGACACCCTGAACTCAGAATTCAACCTCGAGAATTGTATCTACTGTTGCCGTCACCCGGTTTGTGGTGCTTTGTCACAGAGGCCCGGCAAACCGATACAGGACCCAGCAGTTGTCTCGAGGAAAGTTCAGCACCATAGTTCTCAAAGCCGAGTCCCCTGGGTGCCAGGAACTGTGGGATAAACTGACAAGAGAGTGTCCAAGCTCAGCACCACCCACATGGCAGTGGGGGGCACCAGGGGGTACCCTGTGCTCTGCCGGGCGTTGAGCAGCGCCCCTGGCTTCTACCCACCAGACTGCAGGAGCACCCCTCACTCCCGCAACTCGCAACAAACCGCAAGTATCTCCACATGTCACCAAAGGCCCCTGATTTTGATGCCCAAATCGCCCTTGTTTGTGAGGGAAGGCACAAAACACATACTTTGAAAGTATGCACCCCTGGACAAAGTGCCTGGGATTTAAAGATGAAGCAAGCGCTGCCCCGTCCTCACGGAGCCCCAGGTCCACGGGGGAGGCTAGTGGGGTGCCGAGAACACCACTGACGAAGACACACGGCAAAGTTCCCGGAGCTTAGCGGTGCTTATGTAAGCTCGCTCCCTTCCTAATGCATACAGCGTTACTGCACATTATTTCAAAATAAAGCCACATTTCCATAAGCCAGAGGCTATTTTCCCATAATTTTCTCGTCGCATTGTTTATCCTGTATTTTTCATGAGTTTGGGGTTTATTACCAAGTTTTCAACAATCATTATGTTGTGCCTGCCATATAATTGAATACAATTTTATTACCCCAGCGGACATATATAAATATTTAATCCTCTGCTCCACACGACAATGGATATTTCAGGGGGCTAGTAAATTGATTTTGGGGGTTGCCCATAGGATGGGGCTGTGGCTTCCCCTTCACATTTTCTCCTGTGCGCTTGGAAGGACATCCCCGCTGCTTACAGCCCTAAGGGGGGCATTTAAAACACGACAGTCTCACGTCCAACATCAAAGAGCAGAAGGGGCTTTGTTCTCTGCTCCTGAATTCACGAGGTGGTCTGTCCCGTAAATAGAAGGCACAGGCTTTCCCCAGCACGTTCGGGGTTCCGCAGCCTGGGTCCTGATGAGGTTCCTCTTGGAAGCCTGGGTGTCATTTCAGAAAAAAGAAGGCAGACTTTTCCTGCAAACAGCACAGGTCTGGGGAATGGGCAGGCAGCACGCGGCTGAAACACACATGCGGAAACCCCGTTTCTTTCATGGGGCTGTCTCCCTCTGGGAAGGGAAGGCAGCATTTCCACACCTGCTAAGTGAACGAGCCTCAGGCATTCATGAAATTTTTTCTAATGTGGATGGTCAATCTGCAGTCTGCCTTTTTCCCTCCCTTTTGGTGTGATGAGCTGGGGGGAGAAGTCGATTTTGAATAAATACAAAATTCGATGTGCCAGGTGATTGGGCTGGAAAGAGGAACCCATTGGCTTTTTACAATTTTTTAAAAGATTGATTTATTTATGCATACAAGCTGGGGTGCAGGCCCACCTCTCCTGCCTTGCCCGCTGCTCCCCTCAGCAGTATATTTCCATTGATCTGCCTATTCTGCTCCCCACTGTGTCTGTGGTGAACCCTCTCACCACCCCACACCATCGACGTTTTTTAGAAATTAGTCTCATCAGTGAGCTAGGAGGCTTTGGCTAGGAAATGCTTGCTGTTTAGCACCAAATAGGGGGGGCTATAGGTTGGCCTATCTAGCTCAAATGCAAAAATGCTAATGTGGCAAAATATCCTTATTGGATGATTTTTTAACCACCAGTGACTCCCAGGAAGAAAGGGGCACCACGTTTATCAAGTAATTCAATTCCGTACAACTTGAAGGGATCGTCTAACTCTTTTACCAAGCTAACAAGCACAGCACTCTGACAGACCTGCCGCCTTGGGCTTTCATCCCACTGGTTTTGTTTATCCAACAAACTGTAGTTTTGTTGTCTGGGGGAATTGGGAACTGGGGAATTTGTAGAAAAGTGTAAAAGAGAGAAACTTCAGCAAACACAGGACAAAACAATTCCTCTCTAACAAAATCAACCATTGGGACTCCATTCACTTTAAGCTTCCCACAGAAAGGGGTCTCCGGTGGGGGGGGCTAGTGTGGGTCTGCTAGACTTAAGTGACCTGTTCAGCCACCATTCCTTGTTACCTGCAGTTCTGTATTCTTATACAGAGGTCAGAACTGCCCAATCAACAGTCAGAGCAAAACCTTACAAGGCGCCTTTCATATCAACCTAGAGCAGAAAGCTCGATCACTCTGGGAAGGCCATACATCAAGAGGTATGACCAGGAATGCCCAGGGGGCCAAGGACCCCTGAATGATAAGGGAGCCCAGAAGCTGATCAGTGGAAAGCCTTGTTGATAAGATTAGAACTATGGTCGGGGGTCTGGGGTATGGTTTCGATGACAACATTTGGTCATCAAGCAGATAATTATCTGGTCAGCAGACTCATAACCTCCCCCAGGCCCAAGCTCTACATGACAAAAACACATTCTTTAATTTCACCCATTTTTTCTCTTTGTCCTCCTACCCCATGTAACTGATGCTGCATGATTATTCTATCAATGCAGAAGTCGGGTTCTTGTTCTTCAGCAGCATCCTGCATTATGCAGCCTGCTCCCTGACTCCTGTGTACCAGGTGGTGTTGCCAGATGCAACAGGCTGGCTCCCCAGCAGACGCACACGCACAGGGGCTCCTGCAAGCAGAGAAGACCCAGGGCAGGAGAGGCTTCCCCACAGAAGTGCTGCAAGATGGACGGGACACCTACAGTCGGCATGGAAGCCTCCCAGGGATAGGGCTCAATGGCCCGAAACCCTGGGTGGAATAGTCTAGAACACACACGAGTGCAAAATGCATGGGGAAGCTGCGCTCTCTCTCTCTCTCTCTCTCTCTCTCTCTCTCTCTCTCTCACACACACACACACACACACACACACGAGCGGCTTTCATTTCCATTTTTAAGATTATTTGAGAAAAGAATGGCTAAAGAAATCTGGTGCATTTATGAGGCGGAATATTACTCAGCCTTAAAAAAGAATGGAACGCTGCCCTTCCTGACAACGTAGAGGAACCTGGGATGTGGAGAGGGCGTCCAGCTCCTGTTGAGCTTTTTTAAAAAAGATTTATTTATTTATGCATACAAGCTGGGGTGCAGGCAGGGGTGGGGGGGAGAAGATTTACCAGAGACATGAGGGGGCCTGACAACCAGGATGAAACTGTATTAACTAAGAGCGGTTTGCCATGGCGGACATTAGGATAGAAACGAGAAGGTGCGAAAACCAGAGTTCTGCAAAATGCCATAGATTGATTTCCAAACCCGGAGCCGGTGGAGAGCGTGGCTCTCGGGGCCGCATCTCAGCGCTCCGACACCAGGCTGGCGTGGAGGGAGCGTGCGCCTGATTTTATGTAGACAGATAGATGCCGACCAGGAGCAGGAAGCTCTCTATTTCCATATGTCAGGTAAAGTACAACCTTAAGCACGTTCTGAAT
Source organism: Scalopus aquaticus (assembly GCA_004024925.1). Lineage (NCBI taxonomy): Eukaryota > Metazoa > Chordata > Mammalia > Eulipotyphla > Talpidae > Scalopus > Scalopus aquaticus. The sequence goes on from PVIJ01021999.1 coordinate 4,732, forward strand.
AATTCATTCAGGCAAAGGTCTGATAAACAGATGTCTGTAATGCGATAGTTCTGAAGGTGTCATTTTTCTGACGCGAAAAAAAATCCCTGCTTCAGAGGCAGTTTGCAAATAGACCCCAGTTCATCACTTAGGCCCACGCGCGGGACTCCGCACATTTGTCATCGGTCTCCACTCTATATTTAACACAGTAAACAGAACACTGAAGTAGGATGTCTCGTCCTTCTCCATCCATCTCAAGCACGCGTGTTAATCTCTGCTGGGTCTGAAGCTGTGTTTACTCCAAATAAGCAAATGAGTCTCCGTGTAACAAATTACATCTTTGCAGAAACAACAGAAAATTCTGTATGCTCAACTGTTTTCGTTTATTGAAGATTGCCAGAAAAAGAATTTGCGAAAATGTCTATTTTCCCCCCTTAGCCTCTCACAGCATAATTTAGGCGTCAAGAGCTCTGTTACATAAACGAAGCCTCATCTGGATTGGCTGGGACAGACGTGAGCTCGCTGTCAGCCCGGCTCAGGGCTCCGGTCTGGGGGGAAGCTTTGGGCCAGCCCCCCGCAGGTCCCCTTCAGCTACTCAGCCTCCCGCTCCTACCCCCTCTGACTATCCTAGAGACACCCCTTTCCCTCGCTTGGCTTTTGAGCGCTTCAGCTGGGCTGTTACTGTGCCTCAAACCTTGCAGTCAACACGGTGCAGCAAGCTGGCTCCCAGGCTCCCAGGCCCCCCACAACTGTGGCCTGCTGAGTGGCAGCTGGAAGCTCCTGCGCCAGCGTCAGGGCAGTTCTGAAGCAAGAGGGAGAAATGCCCGGGGCGGCGGGGGGTGGGGGGTGGGAGGGCAGTGCTGTTGCCAAGTAGAGAGCAGCGCATGGAAACCCAAGAACGCACCCAGGAGCGCATGCACCAACAGCGCACGGAGACTCTTCTAGAATCGCGTCTTCCTTAGCCCAGAACTCCCCGAGCCACCCCGGACCGGCGCCACTCGCGCACTGTGGCTTTGATGGCAGCGCCGCCTTCTTGCTTTGTGCGCTTTGTTTTTCAGTTTGTTGCAATAAATCTTTAATATGGACTAAATTATGAGTTTTAAATAATTGATAGAATGGATTCCAAATGCTTCCTACCGCAGTCACATGAGAAGCGGAGGCTTTAGGGGCTGCGATGCCCCCGCGCATTCTCTAAGTTCACACCACCTCTCTCCTGGCCCCCCCACCCACGGCACTGTGAGAGTCAAGGGGGCGGAGGTGGCAGCTCATTATGGTCAGTGAAAAAGCTTGAGCCAGTCCAGTGCCAAAGGGTGGCTCAAGGGCCTGAGCTCCCTAATGGGCAGTGAACAATCTGAGCTGCCTGACTCCGCCTTGGTGACTGAGTGTGATTTGGCAACAAGGTGGCCCATCCGGAGCATGGCAGTGGAGTAGGACTCATTCATTCCACACCCTTTTACTGAACAGCTACTGAGTAACATACACGAACAAGCACTGGGGACTGAGCAAAAGCAGACAAGGGCCTTCAGTCCAGCAGGGTTACAGATATTAATGAAACACACACACCGCAAATAGAAACTCGCAACTGTGTTAAATGCTACAAAGGGAGAGACGCAGTGTCGATGTCTTGGGTTGGTGCAATGATGGCATCCAACATGGTCAGACACACAGGGTGGGAGGCGTCTGAAAGGGCTCTGGGAACTGGGGTGCAGGGGCCAGCACTGCAGATGGGTGGTATGTTTAGAGCCCACAGGAGTCGGTAAGCCCTATGAAGGATGAGCTCATTTTCTTCCATGCAGCAGGAGGTTATATCATGGTTTTGTCTGTGTTGGGATATAACCCAATCAATGCAAATGTCTCTATAGCTTAGCAGATAAGAACTGGGTTTCTGGAAATATCCAGCCTGGGTTCGAATTTCTAGTTTCTCTGGCAGCTGCATCAGCCTGGGCAAGTTATGTTTTTACCTTTAGTTTCCTCATCCTGTAAGAACGGCCTCCTCCCAGCTCTCTTCGGTCCCATGTGGGCGGTTCTTAGCAAGCACTTTCAGGGACCTCAGCCCTTGGGTCATGCCAACCCCCCCCACCCGCTGTGCCTGTTGCTATGGCCACTGCTATGGTGGGCATTCCCCTCGGGAGGGGGCGAGCTGCCCTCAGACCAGTAACTCCCCTTCTTCACTTCTTTCTCTTCACTTCCTTCACTTCTTCCAATGCATATCTGGAAACACAGTCTGGATTCTCTGTCCATTTCGCATCTCATTACCTGATTTCGATGTGACTTGCAACCTGCTTCTTATCGCATAATCTCATCTGAGTCTTTGCTCTCCATTGCCCCCACACCATGTGAACTTTGGGGGGGGGAGGGTCACTCTCTCGGGAGCAAGACAAGGACCTGGTGTTGATATGGCACCTACGGCCCATCTTTTCTCATAGAAGCACCACCATAGTCTCACACAGTGCCAAGTATGTCCACGACAGGTCCTCAGCACTTTAGCTGTTGCACTCGATATCACAGCGGAAGTACTATCATCACCTTCTTCTGCAGAGGGGAACACTGAGCTCAGTGGGTTTAAACAAATGGCTCGAAGTCAAACATCTGGGAAGTGGCAGATCACAGGTCATGTGATCCCACGACCTGTCCTACACTGCATGAGGTGTGCTCTCAAAGCTCTTCTGGGCATCTCCTCAAAGAGGCCATCACCACTTCGTGCAAACACAGTCTACCTGGGCATCTCCTCCCAGGCCTCCTACGCCGCTTTTGGTGTCTGCCATGAGTTCCTCCACCTCCCTCCTTCCCACAGAACAGCGCTACTGGCAGAGAGTTAGGACTCTGCATCTCCTCCTCCTCCCTTTCCTTCTCTTTCTCATCCATCTCATACTGTCTTAGAGTAGACAGTGGAGGAATGGGCAGCCTTGTTGACCCAGGGGGAAACAGACTTCTAGGACAAGTGATGGTGGAGGCAGAGGAACAGGGAAGACCGGTTGTTCTTCCCCTCCCTGATTTATTACCTTTTTATTAAATCAAGATATTCAGCAGAGATGATATTTCTGCATATTCTTTAATAAAGCTCCAAGGGGCTTCTGGAAATTAGGACCCACTGCAGTAGATAGCCTCAGGTTTAGATGTGTTGATTCCTAGAATGTCATAAAAGTAGTGATTTTACATATATATTATATTCTTTGATACGGTGTTTCTCTGAACTGAACTTTCAGGGATGAGAGGATCAGCTTTTATTTTTTAATGGAAAATTATTCTAGGTTTTCTTTTTTAATTTTACCCACAACCAGCATTTAAAGCTGATGAAAAGTCTGAAATAGACTGACATTTTTAAGTGGTAATTTTCCCAGTCTTTGTTAGTTCTGGAAGGGTATATGTTGCAAATTCTAGATGGAAACATTTGGAAACAGTGAGACATTTAATTTTAGCTGAGAGAGCCACATGTTACTTATGAAACATCTATTTTGAGAACTGCAGCAGAGAATTAAACCTGACACTTCTTATTCTGGTCTACTACCTTCCCTGATAAACAAAATAAAATTACAAACACGCAGGGAAAATGGCTTTTAAGGATACTAGAGAAAAACCAAGTAAGGGAAGATTCATCTCAACTGATGCAATCTGGTTGTAACTGTTATTTTTTTTAAACAAAAATCTTTAGTTAATTCATAAATATTTTAGTGGGATCTAGGGTGTCAGTTTAAAGTTTCATGAAGTTGCATTCAGAACCCCAAATAGGGTCATCCTTTGGAATTGGATTCCAGAAATGCTTTTTGACTTGGGGTCGGCTTTGGGAGCCCCTCCAGAGGGGTTAGGCAGAGGACTGTAAACAGATGTGGGAGATAGCTCTGCAGGCCTTGAGATAAGAGGTGGCACAGGCAAGAGTGACGCTTTTCTAAAGGAGACATATAGATGGCCTACAGGCATAGGAGAAATGTTCAACAGCACTTATTATAAGCGAAAAACAAATCAAAACCACAATGAGCTATCACTTCACCCCTGTGAGAACGGTCCCTATCAAGAAGAATGGAAGCAGCAACGGAAGCTCATGACATGGAGTAAAAAGAACCCTTTTGCAACATATACTGTATGGGGCTGTGACTTGGTGCAGCCTCTACCGAAAACAGCATGAATGTTTCTTAAGGAAATAAAAATGGAAATCACATACGATCCAGCAAGGCCTCTGAGAGGTATTTACTCAAAGAATATGAGAACTCTCGCATGAAAGACTTAGTCTCTTCTATGTTCCCATCAGCACTGTCCACAATAGCCAAGTATGGAAACAACCTAAGTGCCATTGACAGACAACTGGGCAAAGAAATTGTGCATACGTAACAGACACGACTCAGCAAGTAAAAGAGGTGAAATGCAGCCTTTGGGGACAAATGGATGGACCTTGAGGTGATGATGCTAGTGGAGTAAGTCAGAGAGTGAAAGACAGATATTGGGTGATGTCACTGGCCTGTGACATGCAAACAACCAAAAAACATCCTGGCAAAATACATCAGAAACCAATCTTAGACGTGCTGAAAAATTTACTGGTTTTTAGAGGGAAGGGGGAGGGAAGAAAGGATGGGGGAAGGAAAAGGGTAGGATGTCGGCACAGGTGGCTCAGTAGAGGGTGTGAATTCTGTGCATGTAGGAAGAGTGAAAATGTGCCCCCATAGTTATAGACACATGTACATGACTGACAGGTTGATAAGGAAAAAAGTTCCAGAATCAGTGAAATCTCTCTTATATAATATAGTTGGGCCAAAATCCCAATGAGATATCTTCCCCCACCTGTGCGAATGGCCCCATATTAGAGGCCAGAAACTGCAAGTGCTGGTGAAGGTGTGGAGGAAGAGAAACGCTTGTCCACTGCTGGTTGGGCTGTGACTGTCCAGACCCTGTAGAGAACAGTGTGGTGACTTCTCAAAATCTTAAAACTAGGTCAACCATATGATCAGCAATTCTTCTCCTAGGTATCTACCTGAAGAATGCAAAAACACTAATTTGAAGGGAGGTATGCATTTCTATGTTCATTTCAGCTTTATTTACAATAGCCAAGGTATGGAAACACCCTAAGGGCCAATTACAGATGAGTAGGTCAGGAAGATGCAGTGTACATATACAATGGAATACTACTCAGCGATGAAAAAGATAAGGTGGACGCTTGACTCCTGTGACAACATGGATGGGACTGGAGGGGGTGATACTAAGGGAAATAAGTCATAAGGAGAATGACAAACACTGGATGATCTCACTTATGTGTGGCATATAAAGAGCCAAAACAAAGGGTCAGATAAAACCGAAAAAACAAACCCTAGAAATCTGACTGTAGAATAGGCTCTCTGGAGGGGATAGGGAGGGTGGAGAACAGAATGGGGAGGAGGACTATGGGTACCTTGGTCGTGGGTGTGGTGTGGTAGCAACACCTGAAGGGTGTAATCCTATATTTCTAAATGTTGTAAATCAATGTTACCTCAATTAAAAAGAAAGAACACCTCTCCAAGTTAAAAAAAAAAAAAAGATGGCACAGAGACAGATTCAGAGAGAGTCTCAGAGCAGCAGAAGAAACACTAACTGCCCGAGGGTTTAGGAAAATACATTTCTGACGTTCCCACTCCAAACCAAACCCAGTACAGCCCACTGGACTTCACTTTCAGTCTTCAAATATTTGAGAGATTGTCCCTGTTTCTCTTAATTGAAATACAGCAAGGGAGAGTCTATTTAACATCAGTGAGCCTTATCTAAAAATACGACTAGTTACAAAGTTTTAGTGCCAAAAATCTGAAGACTCACAGGAGCTCTGTGAGTGTTTCCTTGGCCAAAGGTCATTGATTTTGTATGAAATTGCAAAGTTGTCAAGGAGGCACCCTAATCACTTACTGAGTGCCTGCAGGATGTAAGATTTCATTTCATTTGAAGGAAATATGGAAATGGGATCTTACAATCCATCTGCGAAATTCAGATGGATAAAATAGAAAATCCCAAGTAGGTAACAGAAGATTCTTTCTTTTCCATTGTGTCAGTGAAGCAGGCTCAAAACACAAATGGTGACTCCTATAGCCAGGGGGGCAGAGACATCCCTGGGGTGGCCCTAAGAGTGTCCCCACACCACAGCCTTCTCTGGGAGGGGGGACAGTGGGAACTTGCTGAGATTGAGAACAGACTGCACTTTCTCGCCAGCTCTTAGGCTAGGTGACTGAAGTAAATGTTAAGCATGCTCAGGGAAAACATGGCATTAACAATTCGTTAAAACTCGTGGAGATTAAGCAAGGCGACAAATGCTGTCAGCCTCGGATTCGGAACAATGGTGTTGAGGGATGCTAGGCTAGAAGCGCTGAAAACACTAACCGTTAGAGGGAAGGCGGTAGGGGGCTCTGAATAAGACTGGATTTGGAAGGTTGTACCAGGTTAATTCATATGCACAAGCTCACCCCCCTCTCTCCTCCCTCCTCTCTCCTCTCTCTCTCCTCTCACAAGGCAGCAGAGGTGGAAGTATCCTATGTGATGTTGGGTTTTCAAAAATCAGGTAGACTTCCATGTTCGCTACATCGTGTATCAATTAACAAGGTGATTAACAGCCCTAAGTTTCCATTCCCACGCTAGAGAGAGCACCCATTTTTCTAGGTTGCTGTAAGTTGCAGTTCTCATCAAGCACCTTGTTCATGTTCTACGATTTGTAGCTGCTATGAATTCTGTGGTAGCCATTATTATTAATAATGAAAATGGATTATTGGCACTGGTAACACTCTGCTTTGGCATGCTTTAATTGAAAGCCACTAATGAATGAATGGCTGTTGGAATAGCTCCTGGCTTCAACAGACAAAACGTTATTAAGTAACGGGGGACATAATGGGGGAGTAGACACAGTTGCTGTCCTCAAAAATCTCTGTCTGCAAGGATCAGAGATACAAATAATCAGGACAGTCAGATGAATTCCAGACAACATTCAACCCAGACTCTGGCCAACCAGAACCTGCTCAAAGTTTTCCACTTGTGCTTCCTATTTTGAATTTCACTGAGTACACGAATTGTTTTTTTCACTCAAGCCAAATGTTCACTCCAGTAATTTTACAAAGAGGATAGGAGTTGCGGGGAGGGCGTAGATGGTTAAACAAATTCAAATCAGAGGGTGACAGGGAGCATATGCACAGTTCTTGTTCCCCACTTGGAACAGCCAATAAAATGGAAAACTACCTCAGTGAATTTGACTAGAGACTAAACAGAGGAAGAAGTCCTTTGGCTGGAAGGAAAAAACTTTGCCAGTTCCATGAACAACACCACAAGGATGATTTCTTACATTTATATATCTATGTGTCCATCCATCCATCCATCCATCCATCCAAATGTCCATCCACCCATCTATCTATCTATCCATCCATCTACCCACCCACCCACTCATCCATTCATCCTTGTCTCTATTGCTCTGTGTGTCTATTTATCATCTTTATATCTGTGTTTTTCCATCTATCACTTAAACTTAAAAGCCCAATCACACTTTATCTATTTTGGCTTTCAAAACAATTTTATAGGTTACAAAAAGGCTTATATCAGGGTTTCTCCAAACTTCATTCATTTGCCGTACCTTTAGATTCTGCCATATCACCTTACTACCTATATATTATTATATCCTTTGTAATTTGTCTCACACTTTATAATAAACACATTTAAAAAATCTATAAAAACAACTGTACACATCAGAGGGAAGCTACTGTACAAATACAAACAGATCGATCTTATTATATTCTAGCTATTACTCTTACCCCTAATGTCTGTGGATACGAGGACTATTTGGAATGCCAGAAGATGCATTAAGAGAGAATTGAAAAGGGAATGACTTTCTCACGATGCAATCCAATGTTATTTACCACTGTGTCTGTGGACCACCTAAAATAAACTTACAGAGCTCCTAAAACCTCAACCAACATTGGGAAAATGCTAGGTTGAGAACTGAAATGGCTGGCTAAAGACTACATAAAACCATGTCAATACAGATCACCAAGCACTTATTAAGCAGTTCCAGGTTCAAGGCAGTGTAGGAGGAGCTGGTGGGATCAGGGTAGGCTTACAGAAGTGAATTAGCACTCCTCCTGTCTTCCGAAGACTCAGAGATTACGTGGGATTTGGACAAGCACATGGAACAAATAATAAACATTATTATTCAAGACAGATTAAGTTACGCTAAGCTAACAAATGCCACCGCCACATGGCCTGCAGCAAAGGCTATTTTCCATCTTGCTTCATGCCCGCCTTGGGTTATCTGCCAGGCTGCACCATGCCTCTTCTCTCTGAGACCCTCCCTAAGACATCCCCTCTCTAAGACATCCCTGATCTTACTGCAGAGGGAAAAGAGATCCAAACCAGGTGCATGAAACTTTTAAACTTTCCTCTTGGAAATGATTTACGTCATTTTGTTGGAGGGGAAAAAGGACGTCTGCAAAAAACTCCACAGGAAGTCCAAGACACTAGGGGCAACTAATCCCTTAATTCCATCATCATCCAGAAGAGAGGACTGCCTGGAACTGAGGGTGGAGTCAAGCAGACATGTTGGCTATATAACAAGGGTCTTTGGACCTTGGGGCTCTCTTGCTTCTCTCCGGGCTACAGCGTGCTATTGGGGTTTCCAGCTTTTTGGATCTGGTAGGACGTATTTGGAGATTTATCTCTCTCCCTCACTTTCTCTTTTGTCCCCGAGTTATTCATTTTTTTATTTCCCTTCCTTTTGTAAATAAACCCTTTTATTAACCTTTTTGTGAGTGCCTGCAATTGTTCTTATTATAAGTCCTTTTAAGCGCACGGGTGAGAACCCACAGTCAGGCACCCCATTGTATATCGGGGTTGCCCTGTAACAATTTGCTCCCAATTCATTTCCCAAAGCAAGTCACGTGCCCAAGTTTGAGAACTGGGGTGGGGGAACGGAACTTCCTGCCAGGAAGGGCAGACAGGGCAGGGCAGACAGGACCAGGGATAATTTTGAGTAACAACACAACCTACACTGATATTACAGTAGAAGGACTGAGATTTGAACCTGGGATTTTGGGAATTCTTACTTGTGACATCGCCATAACTAACTTGCTCCTATAAGAAGAAAACTACAGCAGGATTTAAACACACACACACACACACACACACACACACACACACACACACACACACACACACTTCTCTAGAGCATTAAGAGCAACCTAAGTGAACAAAGTTGGAAATGCTCATAACACCAACTGTAAGTTACTTAAGGGGATCTCTGAGCTTGGCAGGGAAGGAATTGAGATGCTAATGTGATTCTTTTAACCAAAGAATAAGCTTGCAGAGTAATGCCTTCTGCATTCTCAGAAGCTTCCCCTCCTCCTTTGCTTTTCTTAAGAATTCTTGGAAATGAGAATACAGGGGCTCCTAGGTCAGGAATAATTCAACTACTGACCTGCAAGGAAGAATAGGCTGAACCAAAAGACCTCTAAAATGCACTTCCCACCCCATGGATCTGTGGTATTTTACCCTGAGGACAAATAGCAAATAAAAACTATGTGGAGATAAAATTTCTTGGGTAGACAGATAGTGCAATTGCAGGGGAATTTAATTTCCCCCTGAACCAAAAATGAAACCCAAGACAATAAGTGACTATATAAAGAGAACATTGCTTTCTAAATGTTGACATCAGTGAGCTCTTTCCACTCCAAGTTTGGATTTTTACAGAAAAATGAAAAAGTTTTCAAACAGCTTCAGTCCCTTTGGTTTATAATGCCGTCGGGCGGAAACCAGGGAGCGTGTGGGACTGAGCTGTCAGAAACACAAATCTATAAAGTACTCTGCCCCTAATTGTCTTTTGATTTCTTTTTATTGTTTTTATAAAAGTCAATTATTTGGGGTAAATAAATAAAATGTTCAAAATGTCAACATCTCCTGCCTCATGTTCTTGGAATCTAAATTATTCCTGTTCTCCAGAAATAATGATTGTCAATCTTAGGAGGCTCTCTCAAAATTTTATCATTCCTGGGGGGCATCTACTCCCAATCAATACACAAGCAAATGCCCCACGACAAGTAAGATTGGCAATGAAAATGATGATTGTGGGGAGGGAACAAGAGAAAATATTCTTCAAAAACTAGCTTTACTTATTTCATGAAGGATACCTCGTATGGTGACTTGACAGGGATACCGCATATGGTGACTTGACAACTGAAAGAGAAAAATGTGCGTGTGTGTGTGTGTGTGTGTGTGTGTGTGTGTGTGTGTGTGTGTGTATGAGAGAGACAGAGACAGAGAGAGATAGGGAGAGAGACAGAGACAGTAGATGGATGTATAAGCAGAGATAGATAGATAGATAGATAGATAGATAGATAGATAGATAGATAGATAGATAGATGAATAAATAGATAAAAGACAGGTGAGATGGATGGATGGATGGATGGGTGGATGGGTGGATGGATAGATAATCATCTACTACCTATGATCAATAGTCTGGGGAGAGAACAGGCCACAAATGACAAGAGAGTTTGGAGCAGGCTCATTGATTGCTGGGAAGCATCTGTTGATGTTGCCTTAACCTTGGTGCTTCTCAAAACCATGCTGAACCTTAAAACCAGGGTTTTAAGGTTCTCAATTTAATTTACCCAGAATCATTCTGTTTTCACCATCAGAGTCTTTTTCACTGTCTGCCTCACATTGAAATGTTTTCAATGAGAACATGGGTTTCAAACCAGTCTTAACTATTCTTTTGTCTCCTCTCAATAAACAGCACTGTGGTGGAGGAGGAGGGGACCGCAGCAGGCTTGCAAAGAACAAGAACAAGTCAACAGTTCTGCTCCCCACTCTGTCTCTGGTGATCTTCTCAGTCCCCCTCTCCCCGCCCCCACACCTCTGGCCTATACCCCACCTTGTATGCATAAATAAATCTTAAAAAAAAAAACAAACCAGAACAAGTCACAATAAAAGGGAAGACCCTGAGGTGGGGGGTGGGGTGGGTATTTTTCTTTACTGGTCAAGGTAACTTGGATTTACTACACAGTATGGGGTTTAGGGCACAAGGCCCAAGCCTCTCCGAGGTATGTCCCCCCAATCCCAGCACCCACAGCCCTTCAACAGAGGCCACCAGGCCCCTCCCCCATGTCCACACCCTACTCTCCCTTCACTCTAGTAGCCTCCACTCTGACTCATATTTCCAGGATTTATTTTGGCTTTGTTTTGTCAACACAGGAGGATTTTGAAAGAAAAACCCAATGTAGAGACTAGGACAAGAGGAAGAGGGTGATCGCCACATCAGACCCGCGGGAGTGGGTGAAATGGTCACGGACAGAAAAACCACTTGTTTGTTCTGTTGCAAATGGACTAGGACAGAACAGCCTTGTTCTGCTAGCTCTGGACCCCGCTGGAGAGCAGACCGCGCAGGCCGTTTCCCAGAGTTTAACTGTCATTTCCTACACACCGCGTATCCAGACGCTGAGGTCTTCACTTGTCTGGCATTTTAACATCTTAGAAATTGGGATTTTTTTTTTACAATTAATGGTGGGACATTATTTTATTTTGTTGCATTTTTTTTTGCAATGGACAGACACACTCACATGCACACACACTCTTGCTCTCACACACACACATGCACACTCACATGCATGCACATTCGTGCTTGCACACACACATGTTTGTTCTCTCACGTGCAGCACACTCGCACACACTCATGCTTGCACTCACACATGCACACTTGTGCACACACACACACACACACACACGATGTTCAGCTGACAGTCCAAGGCAAATTTAACCATTAGATCCAGCGAATAACTTCCACTTTTCTCAAAGACATGTGGTTTGCAATTCTGAAACACAAGTGATTAGGAGCAATACTAAAAAAAAATGTCACCATGGGATTAATAACGTCAACACTTTTTCTCCAAAGTTGTGTTGAGTCAACAGGACCCATCTTTGGAAGTGGGTGTGGTGTGGTAACATACATCTGGTTACCCCTAAATCATATGCAGGGTCGGAAACTCCAATCCTCCATTAAAAAATTATTTTACCTCCATTAAAAAAATTATATTAACATTGCAAAACTGGATCTGATGCTCTACCCTGGTGCTGCAAGGGAATTCTGAGCACTGTCTCAACCGGGCCTCCCCTGCTTAAGTCAGAGCAGTGCTGGCCTCAGCTGCTTCTGTCTCAGCGTCTGCATCAGAGTCCCTAGGAAAAGTTTTGCTGCTTAAATTAGAAAAAAAATGAGCATCATTATGGAAGTTGACAGAACCAAAGCGTGAGGATCAGACTCATCTGGGCAATAATCCCAGCCTCACCACCAAGGACTGAAAAGTCTCTGTACCTCAACTTTTTTTTTTTTATATAATATATATTTTTATTGTTATTTATGTCTTTTACATTTTGCATTCCCCTTGGGTAGCCCACCACCAATTCACCCGTGATCCATCTCCATGGTCCCTTGTGTTCTTTTCTATTCCATTTTGTGCCCTTTCCCTTCCCTCCCTCCGGCTCCTTCCTCCCCCCCTCCCCCCCCACTGATTGTCTCTCT
>PVIJ01022000.1:0-17197 GCA_004024925.1 Scalopus aquaticus
TCCCTCTCCCACCCGGCCTCCCTATAGTCCTGTTATAAGTGAAACCATTCGATATTTTTCTCTTTCTTTCTGGCTTATTCTCTATTTCTGAATGAGGGCAAGGGACTTCTTCCCAGAGGTGTGGCCTCAGGCACTCACTAATCACCCTGGGCCTCAGTTTCTCCAACTATAAAAAAGTGACTCATACTGGCTCAGTGGTTTCCAAAGAGTTTTAAGCAGGGACCCTCCTGGCGACAGCACTCACTGTGAAAAACCACTGAAAGCTCAGCTGTTGCGGATGAAGAGGCCTGGCCATTGAGGCCTCTTAGTCCCCAAGGGAGCCGTTTCCCCCCCCACCCCCCTTCCGCCACCCCACCCCCACCCTCCCACCACACACACACACACCTCACCTGGCTCAGTCTGAAGTCCCTCCAGCTCTCCATTCTGGAACTCTTGACTTTTAACACATGATCTCCCCAGAAAAGTCTTTCTCTCCAAATGTGTTCGTTGAGACCCTGGGGCCAGAAGTGATTCAATTCAAACCAAGTTAAGCAAAAAGGAATGTAAGGGCAGGGTCCCTAGAAGGCCACTTTGTTTTTTCTCACAGTTGACACTCCCTTGCCTAAAGCTTTCTTGAGTCTTTCTACACTACAGCCCCAGGGGAATGGGAAGGCCTTACTTTAGCCTAAAAGTCCCCTTGGCCTGGTCCCGGATCCCAGTCCAACCTCATTTTGAGACTTTCTCTCTCTCTTCTAGGCCTTTGCATGTGCCACACACTCTGCCTGCGATGCTCTTCCCTGCGCTCTTGTGTATCATCAGCTCATTCTCTCCACTCAGGCTTCAGCTCAACCTCCCCTCTTCAGAGAGACCTTTCTGTTCAAGTCAGCTTCCCACAGATCCCCACGCCCTCACCTGGCTCTACTTCAATATTGTCTGGGCCGTCTTATCCATGTGCTCACGTGCTTGCTCCCTCCCCACTAGAGCTTCTATTGCATTAGGTATCTTGCCGTGCTGGCTGCGGTCTCCCTGAAACCTGGCCCCGGGCTGGCCGTGCACAAGTATCTGTGGAATGATGAGTAAAAGGTTGACGGTAACCGTCCATGCTTAATCAAGTCTTGACTTCTCTGCCTCAAATTCATCATGTCTCTACACCCCAGACCCTCTTGCTTGTCAGCAGGAAAACACCCCCACGATGTCCGAAAACCAGTTCATCCTTGTCACCTCCGTCCCACCCCCGTCAACTCCACCCCTAAGTCCTGCCAATTCCACCCCTGATCTCTCAAAGCCAAACACTTTTCCCCATCTCTGCCACCCCCCTCCAGGCCAACCTCCCATCTTTCTCTCCAGGGCACCTGCTGCAGTTTCCCAGGGGCTCTCCTGGAACCCGTCCCCTCCAACCTGATCCCTTCAGCGCAGTTGCGACCATATCACCCTCTGCAGAAGGTATCGGTGGCAGTATCCATTGCCTTCCCAGGGGTGCGGGTTCAGCACAGCCTGCCCCTCGTCGCCATTTCCTCCCTTCTTGCTCCTCTCTCCCTCCGTGTCCACTGGGCTCCTGGCCCTGCTCAACAGCGCGGCTCACAGCCGGTTCACACGCCTTGGCTGTGGTCACTGGGCCAGGCCAGTTTCCTCCGCTTCATTTCACACTCATGGGGCAGAGACCTTGCCTGGCTTGGCACTCAGCCCAGCCCTGCTCCTGGCATTTCACGGCATTTGATAAATATTGGTAAATGAACCTATGAATAAATGAGGTTGAATACCTATATATGCCAGACATTAAGCTAAAATGCCAATATGTTATCTCATTTTCATTTTCTCAGCAATCTTGTGAAGTAGGTATTATTGTACTTGATTGATTAAATACATGAATGAATTAATTAACTTTTAGATGAGGGCAGAGTCCAATCCAAAAGTGTGCAGAGGCCAGAAGGGAATGGAATTAGTGAGGCGTGCCTGGTTTAGGCACTAGCGATGATGGAGCTAAGCAAAATGAAGTACCTGGCATTGGCTACAGGTAGAACCGTATTCTCTGAAATCCATGTTAAAGCCTCAACTCCAGAATGTGATCTTATTAGGAGATGGAGGTCTTTGCACATGAGTAGGGTAAGGGGCGGGGTGGGGGGCAGCTAGTAGGGTTGGCCTTCTTCCAATTTGACTGGTGTCCTTAAGAAGAGGGGAAATTTGGACACAAAGACAGACACATATTGAGAGAAGGTGTTGTAAAGAGACACAAAGAATGTGGCTATCTACACGCCCAGGAGAAAGGCCTGGAACACATGCTTCCTTTACAGACCTCTGGACAAAACCAAGCCTGTAAATACCTTGATCTTTGCTTTCCAGTCCCCAGAACTGAGACCAGACATTCCTACTGTTCTAGCCACCCAGTCCGTGGCACTTTGTTATGGCAGCCCCGGGCAAACTAATACAGCATCAAAGGCACTCACACTCAAAAACATTCCTCAACCCTGGTTCACCAAATCAGACTTGTCCAGGTGCAACATCCTGCTCTCAGGGACACAGGTGACAGCCCCCCACCCCGACCCCGCCAAGTTCCCAGGGTACACTCTGTCCTGTCCACAGAGGGCTCAGCTGTGCGGGAAGCTGAGGTCAAACAGATCAAATAGGGATTCAATTATGGTTTGGAGATTAGTCTGTGAGGTCATAGATTAAATGAGGGCAAAGACTAGAGCCAGGGCCTCTCTGCGATGCTTGTGAAGCCTGTGCCCCAGGCTCAAGTCTTCGCACAGAGCTGGACAAGGCTCAGCCTGTTTGTCAAGTAGAGGAAAAAAATTGAATGGCAAAGAAGAGGTAGATTGGATCCATTTAGACTTGGCTGTCGACTAATACCCCCAGCACATGGTAATCAATATCTGGAAAGCCCATTGGAACTGCTGTTTACAAGTATCTGTTAATTATTAACATTGAATCTATTTTTTACCCTTCATTTACTCGAGAAATCTCATGTTACACAGAAAGGTTAATTACAAACCTACTTCCAAGAAGTCTTTGTTGGAAGCTTCTGGTTCATTTTCTCCAAGATGAATCTTGAGCTTCATATTTGGGAAGACAGACTCAGGCAGGCTTAGCAAAATCGTTTCCTCATTCTAGCAGCCCCCAGATGCAGCAAACCTCTCAGACAGCCTGATGAAGCTGGGATTAACCAGAAACCACTTCAAACCATGCCAAACCATCTAGAATGTGGTTTTGTTGCCTTTTCCATTTAGACTGAAGACCACCATCTTTTCAACATGTTGTCCTGGTTACAAAAGGAGGAGGGTCTCAAGTTCTGGGACCACAATGAGAGATATAGAATATTCCAGTGGCTATACCAGTTAGGTCTGCTTTCTCCTGACTTGGGGGAAGGTACATAATCTATTACTTTGCAGGTAATGCAGTCCACATGGCCTTTCTCAGCCTCCAGAAAGCCTGAGAGCCCTCATTTTCCTCATGATAACAGAAATGGTCTGGTGCAGAGATGCCCCCAACTGCCCAGGCCATTCCCCTTCCACAACGCTAGCTCTGCCAACGAGCACCTTCACTTGCCGCGGTCTCACTGCAGCCTTCCCAGAATTCAGCTCCCTCCAGCCACTCTTGAAAATGTCCGTGTAGCCACGAGGGGCAGTACTGGCTTTTGTCTGCCTGACTACTTTCTGCCTCCTCTTGCCTCTTTCCACCAGGCTGCCATTATCATGGTCCAGCTCCTGGGCATCATGAACCAATCATAGGCCTGTTTTCTGCTGGGCTGGGAATTAGCAAATGGCCCAAACTCCCTGGGACTTATAGCTAGTGTTGTAAGGATAGCCCTGTTCTTGAAAATATTATTTTAAAACTTCTGTGCTATGGGAATATACACCAACTTCTAGGAACCGACTTTCTTGCCCAGCAGAGTATTGTCAATGGATCACAAAATAATACTAATGACCATAATAACAGGTAAATACTTAGTTGTTTTTTTTTTTCTGTGCCCAGCACTGCTCTAAGTGCATTACATATGTTACTCACCGAAACCCCACAAGTGACCTCTGAGGTTGGCACTTCTATCATCATCCCCATTTTATAGAGACAGGAAACTGAGGCATAAAAAGTTTGAGTAACTTGTATAATATGATGAGTAAGACTGAAACCCACATTGTTTGACTTCAGTCTTCACTCTTAAGCACTACCATAGATTGAGCTAGGGAACAGGGGCAACCTCCAAAACATCAGGAATTTGTTGCTCAAGTAATTCTAGAAGTGGAAGTAAAGTGTGGGAAGAATTGCTTAAAAGCCTTTGCAGAGGTAAATGGATCCCCAAATCTTTTCCCTGGACCCAACCCTCACTGAGGCATGCCAGCACCTGCCCCTCCCCTGCCTGTTTTAGACTGGGGTTTACTCCCCCAGAGGGTGACACCTAGGCTTCACAAATATGCACGACCGAGACTGAGGTCCCCAACTACTCCTCGTCACCTCTGCCTCCAGACAGGACACCAGAAGGGTCTATCTAGCCCAACGTGGAAAGACATAAAGACAATTACACTTGGGGTTTCCCAAAACAGAGTCCCAGCACAGTCCTCTCCATTGAACAAGTTCTACTCTTGGGTTGGTGTTTTTAGCTTTTAGGCCTCCCCTATTCCAATTTCTAGAGACACCCGAAAAACCCTTTAACAGAACAGACACAAAACAAGGAACGTAATAATAGGCTAGTTCAGCAAAAAAAAGTTTTAAATCATCATTAATTTTCTCAGAGATATGACAGATTGTACTATATGCATGTAATAAGGGAGTGTGACAAAAAGGAAGTAAATGTACAGAGAACAATAACAAAATGACTCTTGGAAATTAGGAACATGGGGGAAGAGATGAAGAACCAATAGGAGGCCTGGGAGGACTACTCTAACAAAGGGCCACAAATTGGATGACTTAGAACAACAGAAATTTACTGTGTCGCAGATCTGGAGGCAAAAAGTCCAAGTCAAGGTGTTGGTAAGTGTTGGCTCCTTCTGAGGACTCTACAGGGAGAATCTGTTCTTGAACTCTCTTCGAGCTCCTGGTAGGTTGCTGATACTCGTTGGCATTCCTTGGCTGTAGCTACATCCCCCTGACCTCTGCTTTCATTTTCACAGTGGTGTTTACCTGTGTCCAAATTTCCCCTTTTACATGGACACTAGTCACATCAAACTCTGGCCTGGTCTACTGAACTCATTTTAACAGGATCAGCTGCAAAGACCCTACCTCTAAAGAAGGTCACATTCACAGACACGAAGGATTAGAACTTCAAGTCCTTTTGGGGGGTAATACAATGCAATGCATTGCATGAGAATGTCTCCTTCAGGAACAAAAGCATAAAATGATAGAACACAAAGCAGAAATCACAAGATCCAAGGAGGTGCAATATCTGAATAGCAAGAGTTCCAGAAAGAAAAGGCAGAGAAAATAGAATGAAATATTTCATGTACATTTCCTAACACTGAGTTACATTTGGGAATTGAAAGGACCAACTGGGCATTCAGTACAGTAGTGAAAATCAACTCACACCAAAGCACATAGTCATGACTGTCAGTACCCTGGAGGCAGAGAAAATTTTCCTTAAATGTGTGGAGAGGAAAAAACAGTATAACACAGAGGATCAAAAGTCACACACAGAACTTTAGTCTTCTCACCAGCATCACCATCTATGAGGAAAGAAAATTATTTTCAACCAAGGGGTTGTGCCAAGCAGATGTGGAGGAAGAATAAAGACATTACTGTCTTGAAAGGTCTCAAAAGATGTACCTCCGCATACACATCCATTCTCAGGAAGTTACTGGAGGATAAGCTCCATCAAAATGAAGGAGTAAAGCAAGGAAGAATACAAGAGCTACAACACAAAAGAGAAAGAAGGGCAGGCCAAGGTGATGGGCAAGGGAGGTCCCACTGTGAGAGCCTTACCCCAGAGTGGACGGAGTGATGTCAGGAGATTCTGGGAAAGTGGTCTCCAAGAGCCTGAGACTGCTGGGAGACCTGACATCACTGAGTCCTTAAGAAGAAATGAGACAACAGGCCACTTAAAATGTGCCAATTAGTCTCCCTTTGGCCCACCCCCACCCATTTCCTCCCCTGCCTGACCAGCAGGCTCCAGGAAGCTGTCCCTGTGGATTACAGCGCTGGGCTGCCTCACCCTTGGCTTCCTGTTGGCTTTGGCTAATGGGAGGTGCTGGCAGGAGATGAGAGGGAATGAAGAGAGCAAGGTCAAGTGTGTTTCATGCCCCCCACTTCTACTTTAATGCTACCATTTTGGCAAGTGGCACGTTACCCCTCCCCACCCACAAATCCTGCAGGGCAGCCTCTCCTCAAAAGCTCTAAGATCCTGGGCTCAATATCCCTATTTCCTCCCCTTGCTCTTCAGGCTTGGCAGTGGTAATGACTTCCCACCATTGCCTAAGTCCCAGCGTGCCTCTCCATCCTTGCCCACATCTCTCTCAGTAACCCTTTCATTTATAACCTTAGGTTGAAACCTCTAAGCCTAACTATCTCCAATGAGGGGCCCTGACTAATCCTGAGCATGTTTGTGTTTGAATCGTTTACAAATGCATAGACAACTAAGCAAACAAAAATAACTCCATAAAAAAAAGTGTGTAGGAAAGGAAAAGTAACTCTAGTACTACCATAAAACTTCATTGTGATGAATACTTACAAAGTCAAATAATTTAAATATTGAATATTGACCTAACCAAATATGATACAGTAAAATAGAGAGTTGGGTAGTGGTGAGGGAGATGTCTACATTTGTAGGTTGTGGGTGGGCAGCAGGTAGAGTTAAGATCTCATTTTCTGGGGTGAATGTTATTTATTGATGAGCATGATTCTTTTTTTTAATTCATATTTTTTACATTATTGTGTATTCCCCATAGGTTACCCACCACCATTTCACCTGCAAACCATCAGCATAGTCCCTTGTGCTCTTTTCTACCCCTTTTTGAGCCCTTATCCTCCCCCTCCTTTGCTGGATGTCTCTTTCTTGTTTGGCTCACCAGTAGTCTGGTTATAAGTGAAATCATTTGATATTTTTCTCTTTCTTTCTGGCTTATTTAACTGAGCATTATTTTGGGCATAATTCTTACGAGGTATGGAAAATACTAAGAAAATAGTTATAAGGGTTTTGAAGAAAAAAGCTTCAGAGAAGTGGAAATGGAAGGGAAACAGGCTGGAGATTGGGACTGCTGTTTCTCTTGATGTTTTAGTCAGCTAGGGCTGTAGAAAAAAATCTTACAGATTGGGTGGCTAAATAAAACAACAGAAATTAATTTTTTTCTGTTTTTTTCTATTCTGGAGGCTGGAAGCTTAAGACCAAGACCTGGCAGGGCTGGTTTCTGGTGAGGGCTCTCTCTGCAAATTGCAGATGATTGCCTTCTTATTGTGTCCTCACGTGACCTTTTCCTCTGAACTTGGAGAAGTAGAGATACCTCACTAAGAAGAGTTCTCTGCCTCTTACAAGGACACCAGTCCCCTTAAGGGACCCTACCTTTCTGACCTCATTTCATTTTCATTCTTTCTTTGAAGGTCCTATCTCCAAATAGAGTCAAATTGGGAGTTAGGGCTTCAGCATATCAGTTTGGGGAACACAAATCAATCCATAGCACTAGCCTTGAAAATCTGAGGGATTCTTTAGCATATGGGCATGTTGAGCCAAGTATCCCCACGATGTGTTAAAAGCATTTTGATGTAAGTAGCCATGGACAGCACATGAATGGAGGCGGCCAGCCGTGCTTCTTACATGCATGAGCGAGGCCATGGGCTCTGTCAACTGCTGCAGGCTGGCAAATGCGCTTGCAGGACCTGGGAACACGCCTTGCCAATTTAGTCCCTTCCGCCTCACCTCCCAGCCCAGCCATCTTGCAGCGGGAGGCAGAGAAGTAGCAGTTTCTCAAACTGCAATGTCCAGAGTGGACACTGAGGGAGAAGAGTGTCTGATGGGTCTTTGGTGCAACAGGAGATTGGTTTCAGGACCCCAGGAACACCAACCCCCACAGATGCTCAAGGCCCTTGTATAAAACGACTTTGCATGTGCATATCACTCCCTTACTTCCTCCCATATACTTGAAATCATCTCTAGATTACTTATAATACCCAGTACAGGGCAAATGCTGTGTAACTAGTTGTTACGCCTTATTATTTAGGGAGTAAGGACAAGAGGTGATAGCCGTGCAGCAACCTGTGGACCTATTTTCAACCTGCACTTGGTTGAATCAGGGGATGTAGAACCCCAGATACTGAGGGATGACTGTACAGAGATTGTGAAATTGCTTTCATGTCTTTTATTTTGGTCTTGGAAAGCACTTTGAAGCTGTACTTCACCACATTCCCTGCTCCTGGTAATGATGTCACTTAATGGGTTCGTCTCACATGCTAGGTGGCACCCCCCACCCCCACTTCCTGCTCCCCTGGAGGAGTGTCAGCCTTTACCAGGCATCAGCGGCTGGGGCCCAGCGAGTCTCACCACTGGCCTGTGACCCTGACACACCTACCCCGACAGTGGACTCGATTAAGCACAATCTTCAGCTGGCTGGCAAGGGGCAGTGGGGACTGTGCAGGCGCCGAAGTGGATGAGCTCGTCAAGAGGCTGCCGACATCTCACCTGCTGTCAGAAAGAAAGGCTTCGGGAGTCCAGGGAGTTAAGGACGACTCACTTAAGCAGGAGTGTGACTAAGATGAGAGCCGACTCAAGAGCGCAGTGGACAGCCAGAGTACACTGCTAAATTGCTCCTGGAAAGTGACTGATGGAACCCCGCGGGGCAACCACCCGCCCACCTGCCAGCTCCAGGGCCCTGCTGTTGGGTGTGGAGGCTCCAGGGTTTTCCTTTCTGTGGTCAGGACGCCAGCACCTCCCCTCTTGTGCAGCAGGGGCTGTTGTATGCCTCCGATGGGCCCATCTCTGACTCATAGGCACCCGAAGGGAAAACAAGCTTCTCTTTGCGAAGCTGCCCTGGTGCTGAATGAATGTGGCCTCCATGGGGAAGGGGCTGGCAGGAGCGCAGGAGCCCAGTGACCCAGGGTAAGCAGGGCACTAAGGAAATCAGCCAGGAGCTCCTCAGCTTGCTAAACCTTACAACCACTTCAACATTTGCAGAGGAAGAAACAGGTTGAGAGGAGCTCTACAATTTGCTCCCGGCCACAGAGAGGCAGTTGGTACCTAGCATGTCTTGACTACCAGAGTTTTCACGAACACTTTCTCCAGAGTTATGTAAGTCGTGGAAAATCCGTCACATACACTTCAAAACTCCATGTTAGAGAAAGTTCAATTGGTTTCTTTCTAGCAAGACTTCTCAGAGCCTTCAAAATGGAAGTGATACCCAAAACGCCAAGGGGACTTGTATACTAAACGGTATTTAACAAACTTACATGGCCAGAGCCACGCACCTGGCCTAACTGGGGTTCTAAGGAACATGCTTTGGAGCGAGCTGCCCATTCAGTTTTTTGAAAACTAAAAGCCAGGACTTGATGAGGTTTGAATCCTAACTCTTCCACTTCCCAGCTGGGTGACCTGGGACAAGTTCCTAGGACTTCCTACGCCTCTGTCCCTCACTTGTTAAAAAGGGCAGGGATTTCTTCATTCCACCGTCGTGTATCTAGAGCCAGCTACGCCAGTAACAATTGCAGACGCTGAGAACTGTTGGTGTCCCTGGATAGGAGTGTATGCCCAGGACCGGTACACTTTTTCTAGAAGGGCCGGATGGTAAAGGTTTCTGACTCAGGGCCCTGCGGCCTCTGCCACGAGTCGCTACTCTGCCCCTGTGGTGGGGAGTAGCCTTGGACAATACCTGAGTCTGTGTGGCTGTTTCCATGAAACTTTATAGACACTGCAATTTAAATTTCATACAATTTTCACATCACCAATATCATTCCTTTAAAAATTTCTCAACCATTCAAAACATAAACTCCGTTCTTAGCTCGTGGGTCGTACAAAAAAAGGCAGTGGGGATGGACTTGGAACATGGGCCGAGCGATGCCCAGGGGTTTGCAGTGAGAACGAAAGGCGTTGTCACAGAGCTGGAACATAAACCAGGTCCAGAGTGACCGACCTTCCCAACTTCACCCAAGTCCATCTGAATTCTCAGCTCACAAAGTTTCCCCCGCACCTAAGTTCTCACTTGGGATGGAGGCCAGTGTGGGCAGGCCTGCCTCTGCTCAGCAGCCCACCAGAAGTGATCTGTCTTCCATCGGTGCGCAGGCAAGCCAGCCCCCTGGTCCACTGTGACATGATTAACAGCGCCGGCAGCTGCTGATTGTTCCAAGATGAATGGGAGATGCTTGCAATTCTCCCTCTTATTACCCTATTTGTTTGCTGCCTTCGTCTGCATTATCAGGATGTCTCCGCGAGCAGGAGTTGCCTGGAACTTTACAGTATAATTTATTAGAGGGTCTTGGCTCTTGGGAATGCCTCAAATTCATGCATTTTCCACTCTGGCAGATTGTTATAATTCCAGCCAATGAGAGAACTCTACTGCAGACGTCTCCAAACGGGTACAAAATCCTTTAAAATAGAAAAGACAATGAATACAATTTATCTGCCTTGCTCCTATATGCGGAGCACTCCTAATTCTGGGATGCTGTGATGGTGGAATAGGCTGAAAACACAATACTTTTCTGGAATTCACTCTCCATGCATGTTGCAGCCGATCTAGTTGTTTGTAGCTCAAGCTTCTCTGTTAGGAGCTTGTGACAATTATGCATGAACGAAAAAATCCCATTCTCACGCAGTCAGAACTGTGTATATACAGGTCATGTGTGTGCATGTAACCCAGCAACTAATGTTTATTAAGCCTCCTGCTGTGTGATGAGGCCAGGCACTCTACAGATGTCTGATTCTCCCATGACCTTTAGACTTTTTCTTTTTTAATAATAGGGCAATAAATATCATTTAAAAAATCCAACTTTTAATGAAGAAAGGCCATATTCATTGTAACACTATAGACACAGACACATCAAGCAGCTGTCAGAAATACCACTGAACTTTAACACATGGCCTTCAACTGACTTCTCCTATCGCTGGACCAGGAAAATAAGTAAATAAATAATTTCAGACAACCACCAAAACAAACTCTTCTCATTCATTCAATGGGTGGACTACAGTGAAGGATCAGTGAATGTTCAGAAAAATTTTTGCTCCCCATATTAAAATCATGGCAAAATACACCACCCCCAGAGACACTGACCCAGGGCTCCTGGGAGCCGAGAACAGGGCAGGAGAGGGTTGGTTTCAAAGGTGAGGCAAATGAGTCTGAGGCAGCCAACCTGCTCAAGGGCAGGTGGAGGTGGGAGTCTTGCTCCATTCTGACTCCAAAGGTGGATATTCTGTTGTTTCCAGGAATCACATCTGTTTGATGTTTTGTCCTATTATTTGACAGTCCACAAGGTTGACAGAACTGGTGTGACAATCCAGGCAGGTCCCTGTCTGGCCTATATGCCACAGCCATGGTGACAGGCAGGCCTTTGGGTCTGCATTGAAGGCTGCATTTAAAGCTACAGTGTTCAACACTCATGTCCTCTGGTCCAGTCTTGAACAGGAAGCTGAGCCTTTGGAAGATTTTAGTTCTTTCCTGACTCCTCCAAGCCTCTCAGCTTGCCTTTCTCTTGGAACTCTTGTGACTCCAGGGAGAGGCCCACAATGAAAGAGTTGATTGAAAATGGTCTTGTAGGGCTTCCCGGTTGCTTTGATTGTGTCTTGTGCAAGCAGGACTGGCATGTGGGTTTTACCTCACAAGAACATGTGGTTGTGAGGCTTGTAGAGCTGTGTTGGGATCTGAGTCTGGACTCAGCTGAAAGAGTACTGTGATCGATTAGTGACGCCTGGCACAGGCTCCCAGTGTGAACAGTGGCAGTGGGAGAGGAGGGGGACTGAGAGGGTAGAGGAGGGTGCTATTTCTTTGTCCACATCAATGCCCTGAAGAATGGACCATATTCAGTCTATGCCCTCCCCTACACTAATTCACGTTTGCCACTTTTAGCAAACTGGGTGCATGATTGGGACTACAGAAATGCCTGGTCACTGGAGACTTTAACATTCTGGCTAAACCCAGAGAAAGCAGGTTTACCAGATAGAACAGAGTACTTGGATGTCAGCTTTCACTGCAGGGTCTGCTCAATCCAAGCACCTCCCATCTTTTCAAACATAGTCTATGTATGATCCTTTCTAAAAAAAAAAAATCAGTCTTCTCTGCAGTATTCAGTTGTCCATTTTCACTGCACTTAATAGATCCCAGGCTGCTGGGGAGAACATTATCATCTTCCTGACACACTAAGGGTAGCCAGGTTAGACCCCAGATTGCCAATCCTTTGAGGATTAGTAAACAAGACCTTGATTGATCAGAACACAAAGATGGCTCTGAACCTCTCCTTGATAGGACTTTAAGGTTTCAGTTCTTCGGAACGAACTAAAATGAACTAGACCAGAGCTGAACTACATCAGAGCAATGACATCTCTGTCTTCTCATCTTTACCCAGACAGCAGCTGGCTGCTCACCACGTCACAGGACTGACAAAGCTGAGAACAAACTTGGACGTTTTCCAGCTAAATTTGCCGCCCCCCCGCCCCACCCACCACCAAGATGATTTCAAGAGCTTCTATGAGGATGTCACACCCAAGCATGGTGTTCAAGATGGGAACCAAACATGCAGTGTCACCGCTGGGATTTAGCTGACAATTAGAAGCCTATCCACAACTGGATGGAATGCACTTTCCATCCTTCCCAAAATGGTGGTACCAGTGCCACCCTCGCCAGGGACCCTCATAAAGGCGCCCCCTCAGGTATCAAGCTGAGGGGCAGGAGGCACTGATCACCTATCTGCATCCACAATGGCCCATAGGAGACATCATCTGACTCCTGCTCTTCAAGTCTTCCAGATCCTAAGATGTCTGAGAAGTCAACCTTGGGACTACTGCTAAATAAGGAAAATAAGAGTGGAGTTTGCTGTTCCCTAGGGCAAATCCATTTTTAAATAAAGGCCCTGCAACATACTCTTTTCCTTTTTTCTACCTCCAGTGCAGACCAGGACAAGAGTAAATGGGGGTGGATCTTCAGGTGTTCTAAGTGGTTCCCTTATTCTTCAAAGGTCAAAGTGATGGCTGGTAACCTCAGCATGGGTGACAAGTTCTCTTCACTTGTGAGGCTCTTAGGCTTGACATAACATTTTATCTGCATTCAAGTGAAAATTTAGCTAGGGCAGAAACAGCTACCTTTGAAGGTTTCCAGTCATACCCTGCATTGTACACTGCATTAACCAGTTCACCATCACTTCCATTTCCTCCTTTAAGTCACTACAACCTGTCTCAAAGAGGTAGAACTTCATCTTTACCTCAAATTCAGTTCATTCTTTAGCTGAAAAATATCTTCTGCTGCAGCTTTGACACATGCACAGAGACATCCCAGTCAACTTCAGCTTCTAGTAACTTAAGTTCTTAAAAATGAAATGAGCCTTCTAATCACACGGGAAATAAATCCACAGTCGAAATTCTGAGTATAAAAGGTAACTGACCATTTTCCTAAGGGCTAAAATCTACACAGACAGAAATAAAGATTTCAATGTAAATTTTACTATTTTATTTGTGAAAAAACTACAAGCAGAATTCATAAATAGACATTTCTATTTAAAGCAGGAAAATGATAAAGTGGCTTCTAATAACATAGTCGTGCACATGCCAGTAACAGGAATATATTAACATCTTTTATTTGCTAGACAAAGAGCAGTGTCCAATATAAATTTCCCCAAAACATTTAAGACCTGTGAATTTCTGACCAGTTCACAAAACCACCAACTGACACTTTAGCATGAAGGAAAAAAACAAACCTAACAGACTGTCAGCTCTAAAGACGTTACAGAGCAGAAACTTCCAAAAGCGTTATACAAGCTGTCTTTCTGGGCAAATGAAAAATATAGCTCGTATAATACATTAACAAAAATTCACAAGATTATGTTTTGACATACTTAACAAGCATTCTCTATTTGTCTCCAACAAACAAAGCTAAGGAAATAATGTAACCATCTTTACACAGTAAATTAAGGTTACAAGTCATACACAAGAACAGAACTGCTTGCGCATTAAAAACTGTTCAGCTCCATTGTCATACTCTAAATGTTGGCTCTTAAACCATTTTCGGTTACATACAAGCAAAGGTTATTATATATCCAGCAATTAATAAATTTTCAATAATTTAAGATATGGTAGCTTAAAAAAGTAGACTGAGAATGGTCTTGATAAGGCAGGTGAAACATTTTAGTGGAACTAAACTCACAGAAGCTTCTGCCAATGTTTTTAAATATCCAGATTGAAACTGAAAGGTTTTGATTAAAATATTTTGTGGGTGTCAAGATGTCTTTACCTTTTTTTTTTAATGCATGACTCAAGCAGAGCAAGTCAGGTAAGCTCTGTGTGCGCAAACGCACAAGTGTGAAAGATCGTGTGTTATTAAAGCAAATGGAAACTTGCATTAACACTGTGCTTTTTTTTTTTTTTTTTATAACCTGCTTACTGTGCCACCGAATACCAAGTATTTCTGGTCCTCTTTTAATATCCACCTTTATAATCTACACTAGTGTTTTACGTGCTGCCTACTAATTGTAAGGCAAACTGCAAATGCAGGAAGTTACAGGAATTCCATTTCCAGAATACATGCCTGAGGGACATCATCAATTTCAGAAATGAAGTCTAATGTACCTACCACCTCACTACCTCACCAGAATATACACCGGCAGCTGAAGGGTTGGTATGGTGACATCTGATAACTGAGAGAAATCCCACTATTAGCTGTGCTATCAAAATGGCAATTTCATCCCACCTGTTCTAAAGCAATCCTCTCTTCCTTCACCCCTCCCCATGCTTTATTCTTTCAATTTTTCACGGAGGCAAAACTGAAAAACCAAGACATTGGCAATGAATTAATTAGCAGCCTATGAGTAGCTGGTTAATCAGCCTTTTCCACTAGTCTAGGAGTCCAATCACTTTACATGAAACTAATTTTGAGAAGTACACAGTGTTTCTGAACAAAGTGCATACCAACACTTATTGGTTTAAAAAGCAGTGCAACCCACATGAGTTTGGGGGCATTTAAATTTTTTTAAAAAGTTAATTAAAAACTTAGCAATTTCTTACATCTCTGGAAAATAAATATGGCTGACTAATTTACCCTCCCTGAGACCCTTAATAAAAGGAATATTAAAACTTTAGAAGGAATGTCTTTGCAATATCCCACGAATATTAAAATGTGGATTTAAAATTCATAGTCAAATCACTATGTATTATATATTGTGATGCTTATAGGAAGCATCGAATTTCCTTTGGTTCATTAATAAACACTTTAAAAATGTATTTAAAAAGTAAGTATAGCTTGCATCCCAGATACAAGAATTATTTTAAAAAGAGGGGAACATTGTCCATGCATTTAAGACCACAGCAACAAATGGCACTGCTTTATAATCTATGCCTTTGAGAAGAGAACAGAATTTAAATTATAGTGACTACAGACTAGTTTTAATGTAAATGTGAAAGGAACTTTTCCTGTTGGCTACTCAAATCAAGCTGTTAATTTTTTTTTTTTTTTACTCGTTGCCTCCACAGACAGAAGTTGTTTGGTTTTAAGCAAACCAGGTTTCTCACATCAAAATGTGGTACTTCATTATCAATCGGCTGCCTTCCCGTGAGTCCCTAAAGTATAATGAAAGAGGAAGGTAACATCACTTCCATGCTTGAAATGACACTGAGTCTATGAACTCTGTGGATAAGAATATAAGAGATAGAAGAGAGACCCCAAATCCAAAGAAAGCAAAACAAAAACATTTCAAAATGAGGAGAGGTGGAATCATATTAGTGGTCTTTGTTATTCAGATTTTATTTGTTTTTTTTGGGTGTTGTTTTTGCAAGACAACAATTTGTTCACTCACAAATGAGGGAAAAGAAACTTGAAAAGAGTTTGCTCAAGCAATCCAGAAAGAAAAAGATGACTCCCTCGCAGGAAGTATGAGCTTTCCCTTAAACTGGCTGTAGGCCCTCAAGTCATTCACCACTTGAGTTCCTCCCCAGGACAGGGAACTGAGAAATGTCTCCGAACACTGACAAGCTCCACGTCAGGATTGGGTTGGTGGTTGATAACCTTTGTTCAGGGAAACAAACAAGTGGGTTTTAAGAAATAAAATGAATTATCACAACTGAATTGATTAGGTAAAGGGTTGTGAAACAAGGAGACAAATGTGATGAGGCAAACAAACTTCAATTACAAAAACCACCACTGTAATGTCACATGCAAAGTGGAAATAGGGATTTGCTTCTTGAATGGACCAAAAATACAGTTTAGACGGCTTAATCCTAAAACTAAGAGACAATTTATAGATTTACCTCAGCATGAGTAGAGGTCTGGAAAATGGATGGCATTCAAGTTATAGAATACCATACTTTCATGAGTGCTTATGTAAGAACAGCAATGTTAACATGTAACCGTAATTTACATGAATACTTGGCATTCTGGAGCTAGTTACTTTTGAATGATCAAAGCCCTCCCAACTAAACACTTGTGATTTGTCAGTTATTCCATTGCAAATGCAGGCT
Source organism: Scalopus aquaticus (assembly GCA_004024925.1). Lineage (NCBI taxonomy): Eukaryota > Metazoa > Chordata > Mammalia > Eulipotyphla > Talpidae > Scalopus > Scalopus aquaticus. The sequence goes on from PVIJ01022000.1 coordinate 16,535, forward strand.
ATCTGGAGCAGTCTTTACATTTGAGATCACATTGTTTAAAAAATATATATTTTTATATCGTCCAGTACTCTTTAGACAGATGAGAGAGTCAAGTTCCCACGTAGGTTGGAACATACTTCATGTAAGACTGATTTTTAATTTGTTTTCAGCACTTTCATAGAAGGGACTGTCCCAGATCTGTAACTGTTCAATGTTGTATTCACTTCACAGTGTATCAAGCACCAGCGTTGCCATGAATTGGTTTCAAATAACCCTTTATATATAATTTTATATTTTTATATATATATATAGTTATATCAAAACTGATAGTACATAGTATAACTGGAAGAAAGAACTAAACTTAAAAGAATATGCTGAAGGGATGGTTTGTGAACACAATAAATAAAAGTCCCTCCCAACCCCCCCCCAACAAAACAAAAACAAAAACCAGTTGTAATGTACATGGAAAATTGTGCACAGCAGATTTTTTTTTTTTTTATAAAAAGTAGATTCAGGAGCACATCCAATTATAAATGATTGTTAGGAAAATCATATAAAACAATGGAATACATAAAAGTGTCAAGAGTAATCGTCAGGGTGCGAAATTCCTTGGTGGCCAGATGCCCATGGCAAGCAGAAATTATCCTGGCAGCATCACTAAGAGATCGATGTCCACAGAAGAAT
>PVIJ01022001.1:0-17195 GCA_004024925.1 Scalopus aquaticus
GTATCATTCCCTGGGGTGACAGTTGTTTCTTTACATGTTAGTTGCAGCTTATTTGAAATATAATAAATAAATAAAAACTTATTTGAAATATAATGAAACTTTGAAGTTTCAAAATTTTTCCTCATCTAAGTCAGTAAAATTTGTTTATCTCTTGTTTTCTATTATTTCTTTTATTATAATTATTAACAAAATTACTGATGTATTTTTAGGAAAACTCATTTCATCTATTTTAATACCTTTTCCTCTTTTGAGTAGCTAATAAATCCCTAATTAGTTTTCTACCATATTAATTTCTGTTTTCACTATCCTAATGTCATTTTTATTTCTACCGTTACATTTTAGTTTATTTTCATGTCTTTATTGTAATATCTAACTCTTATTTCTACCACTTGGTAGTTAACTTGTTTTCCATATAATGTTCAAGTCTTGGAAATTTTGTATTCAGCTAAAATGTTATAAAGACCATGTATTATTGCAGTTGATTTTGAGAGAACAAAGCACACACTATTTAATATATGAATATTAATATATCTAGAACAATCATTTCCTGAGCTAGCTGGACTCTGAAAGATCATATTTTCTTTCTGCCAAAACTTTTCTTCCTCATTTCATAGTAAGGGTTTGTTCAGTTCTAGCATTTTTTTAAAAACAATAATGGATTAATTTCCTTGGAATTCCCTCTAAAAGCATTTTTGTGTTCTATTCCAGCATACCCTGGGCAGCATGTAATGAGGAGAGAATTCACTGATACATATCTTTTTTGGCTTCATATTTGTTAAAACTTTTTTTTTATAGTCCACTTTAGTAAGAATAATGCTATTTCAAGGAAAAATTTCACCTCTTCATTCCCCCTACTAGAATGGGCATATGTTAAAAGCAGTTAACACCAACAGGTCAGAGGACTAAAAGGTTAGAGAAGAAAAAGGAAATAATCCATACCAGACACTGCAAAATGATGTCAATATCCACTTAATTAAAAATTTCACTTGACTTCTGATGGCCGTTGAAATGGTTTTGGTCTCTTGAATCTCTTTCAACCTGGTTCTGTAAATGTTATTCTTAGAAGAATATCTTTAAATTTTCTGATGTGTCAGAAACAATGAAAAATTTTGCCTAAAAAATATGATATCTAGGGGCCTCCCTGGTGGCACAGTGGTTGAGCGCTGCACTGTGGAGCTGTCCGCAGCACGCCATGCGATTTCGACGCCCAGTCGGGGAGAGTCCCACATGGTGCGGCAGACCTCTCCTGCCTCGCCCGCTGCTCCTCTCAGCAGTGTGTTTCTGATCTGCCTGTTCTGCTCCCCACTCTGTCTCTGGTGAACGCTCTCACTGCCCCCACACCTCTGGCCTGTACCCCAGCCTGTATGTATAAATAAATAAATCTTTTTAAAACATGACAACTATATTAGAAATCAGAGAGGAATGGAGATAGACCCCTATCCTAAATCCTAAATAATACCAGGAATGCACTCAGTATTTCTTCCATTTTACTGGAGTAGAGATGAATTATTTTCTCATGGTTCATGATTTTCTCAAATTGTAGAACATTGGTTTGGGGGGGTACATTTAAACAAAGCATACTTATTCCTTCTTAAATGTGTGCTTCCATAAAAGCATTGTCCTTGTTTTGTATACAATTACATGACACATTATGTTTTTCTTAGCTTGGTCACAGACTGTTCAAAATATTTCTCTCATTTATTACTTATATATTCATCAACATTTCTCATTTATTTTTTTATATGCATAGAGTTAGTGGGATATAGTGCCCCACTCAGAATGCTGTCATAAGCCATGATTTAACATCAAAACATATATCTAATCACTTTATTTTTAGTTCAAAAATTGTATGTCAGAAACACTAGGTGATGTCCTGCCAATTGGCCCTAAATTTCACTGTCTCCAGAGAAAGGAAGTGCTAGAGAATTCATATGCTGCAACTGTTTTCAACTCCAGGAATTCATATGCTGCAACTGTTTTCAACTCCAGGTCCCCAGCCTCGCAGCCACCAGGATCCAAAACAGAACCTGGGCCCTGAGCGCTCCCCTGCTGGACACCGCGGAGAAGCGCAAGTGCGCTGCCCATGGCAGTGTCCACTTCCCCTCAGCCTGGATATGGGCGATTCGGGAACCGTTAGGAATCGGACTTTCAAAGAACGGGCCATGTCCACCTGCATTTTCCAGTGTGGGGAATGTAGCCGGGCCTTCGGAGCTGACTGACTGCGGAGGACGGGTGCGGGTTGGGAGTAAGGGGTGGTCGAGGTGGGGGGGCGCGGAGAAGACTCTATTTCAGGAAACCCCTGGGCTCTTCTTCGGGGGACATTTCACAGTGAAAATGTCAGTTGCGGAATGCCACCAGGTTCAGATTTGAAAATGGAAGACTGCTTCTGTCTCACCAAGGAAGCAGATCAGCTTGATGGCACAGGCGCCCAGCGCGCCAGAGTGCACGGGGGGCAGGGGTCTGATCCACTCGGAGGGCAGCTTGTGCGCGGGTGAGGGGTTGTCGGGGTCCGAGTATGGACACACACGTGCGCCTTTGCGGGGGAGGCCGCGCCCTCAACGCACTCACGCCGGCCCACCCTCTCGTCTCTTCCCGTGCCCATCCCTCCTGACACCTGAGTGTGGGGCAGGATCTACACAACAAGTCCCTCCCAACCTCAAGTTTCTTTCTGAGAAATGACATAGTAGAAGTTTTTCATCTATAGCTTGTATTCACTGAGTTAGTGCGTTTTTCCTAGTCTCTCCGCTTGGTACAAAATGCACTACTAGAAGCATTCTGAGCACAGACCTCATTCTCACAGGATCAGAATCTCAAAACCTCGAAGTGAAACACAGGTATACGTAACTTAGTTGGAATTGCAAATTCAGCTAGTGGTAACTATTTCCCTTATAGAGTGTATTGAAGTAGTTTGTGCTTTTTTGCCAAGTCATCCAGCAAGGCGCCAAAGCACCCTAGGAAGCGTTTTAGCAATAGAGGCTTTATACCCAGAAAGAGAATCTTAAAGGCTAGCAGGGATACCCGCATATATGTTATTAGTTTTTGCTGAAAAATGGCATAGTTGTCAGTTTTTCATCTAGAGCTTGAATTCACTAAGTTAGTGCGTTTTGCCCAGAAATCCCGCTTGGGGCAAAATGCACTGCTTGAGGTGTTCTGAGCTCTGATACCTATTCACAAAGTTTCAGAACCTCAAAACCCAGAAGGGAAACACAGGTAAATGTCACTTAGTTTGAACTGCAAATACAGCTGGTGGTAAATCTTTTCCCTAGGCAGTGAATTGAAAGAGTTTGTGCTTTTTGCCAACTCATCAAGCTTGGCGCCAAAGCACACAAGGAAACATTAGCAATAGAGGCTTTATACACAGAAAGAGAATCTTAAAGGCTAGCAGTGAGACACACTTATATGTTACTTAGTTTTTGCTGAAAAATGACATAGTTGTCAGTTTTTCATATAGAGCTTGAATTCACCGAGTTAGTGCAATTTTCCTCGAAATCCCGCTTGGGGCGAAATGCACTGCTTGAGGCGTTCTGAGCACAGACACGGTTTCTTAACAGGTTCAAAATCTCAAAACCCCGAAGTGAAACACAGGTAAATGTTACTTAGTTTGAACTGCAAATTCTGCTGGTGGTAAATCTTTTCCTACATAGTGAATTGAAAGTGTTTGCGCTTTTTGCCAAGTCATCAAGCTTGGAGCCAAAGCACCCTAGGAAGCATTTTAGTAATAGAGGCTTTATACACAGAAAGAGAATCTTAAAGGCTAGCAGTGAGACACAGGTGTATGTTACTTAGTTTTTGCTGAAAAATGACATAGTTGTCAGTTTTTCATCTAGATCTTGAATTCACTTAGTTAGTTCCTTTTGCCTAGGATTCCTGCTTGGGGCGAAATGCACTGCTTGAGGCTTTCTGAGCACAGACATTTTATTCTCACAGGTTCAAAATCCCAAAACCCTGAAGTGAAACACAGATAAATATTACTTAGTTTGAACTGCAAATTCGGCTGATGGTAAATCTTTTCCCTTGGTAGTGAATTTAAAGTTTTTGAGCTTTTGCCAAGTCATCCAGCTTGGAATCAAAGCACCCTAGGGAGCATTTTAGAAATAGTGGCTTTATATAGGGAAAGAAAATCTTAAAGGCTAGCAGTGAGACACACGCATATGTACTTAGTTTGTCTGGGAAATGACATAGTTGTCAGTTTTACATCTAGACCTTGAATTCATTGAGTTAGTCGTTTAGCCTAGAAATCCCACTTGGGGCGAAATGCACTGCCTGAGGCGTTCTGAGCACAGACACGTTTTTCTCACTGGTTCAAAATCTCAAAACCTAGAAGTGAAACACAGGTAAATGTTACTTAATTTGAACTGCAAATTCAGCTATTGGTAAATCTTTTTCCTACATAGTGAATTGAAAGTTTTCCTAGTGTCTGAGTTGCCTTGGCTGTGACTAGATATCTTCTGGATTTCTTATTTTTCTTTGTTGAATTTTTGTGTTTCTCGTGGCGTGTCTCCAGTGTGTTTCCGGTTCCTAGTTTAATTAAGGAAGATAAAGGGGTGGTTTGTAGTAAAAGAGAAAGAAAAGAGAAAAGAGAGGAAGGGGAAAAAATAAAAAAAAAGAAAAAGAAAAGAAAAAGAAAAAACAGGGAGAGGAAAGAAAAGGGGAATGGAGATGAAGAAAAGTAGGAATGAAGGACCAAGAGAAAAAGGTAAGTTAAAAGTTAAAAAAAGGGATAATAATAATAAAATAGTAAAAAATAAAAAATAATAATAAAGAAAATAACATATTGGGGAGATGCAAATTTGGAGTTCTGTATTCCTTTTTGCTCAGGTTCTGGGGTTTCTGGTTGGGTCCCCTGCTGGGGTTCAGCCCCTCCTTTCCAGTGACATACGTTGTTGCATTATTGTTGCTGCTGTCATTAGTCCTTGCTGGGAGACTTTCTATTCTTTTTCCCCTTTCCCCCTCTTTCCTCAGATGTTTGCCTGGAGCTATTCCTTCCCCTGGGGTTATGTCTGGTGGGGGGATGGAGCACCTGGTCTTAGTTTTTTTTCTGCTGCTTGGGGCCTGCTACTCCACGAAGGGGTGCAGGGATGGAGGTTGTGGGTGGCTGTTGGTCAGCGTTTCAACTCACTTAGTTTCCAGGGTGCCAGGCTGCAGCCCTGGGGGGTGGCGAGTGCTGGGCCGTGTTCACCACCTGCTGTGGTTTTTTTTTTGTTTGTTTGTTTTTTGCTGCCCTCCTTGTGCCAAGATGTTGACACTTCGCAGGGGAGGGTGTGGCCAGAGAGTTTTTCAGCAGGAGATATTTTCAGCAACAGATATGGGAGGGGTTTTGGGGATTGTCAGTCAATAGTCCTTAAATTCCATCCTTCCCCTCCTATTCATTTGCATTCTAAAGCCCAGAAAGAGGTGGTCTCCGCAGGAGGTTTGCCAGCCCAACTGTTTTTTTTGGCTAATCTATCACTAGCAACCAGTGGGGGATGTTTCTTGCTTGGACTTTCTCCACTTTGAGTAGTTACCTAGCCCCAGGTGGGGGATGGGACACAGTGACCCTCCCGCTTTCCTGCTCCTCAGGGCTACCACGCAGGGAAGAGAGGGGAGTCGTGGGGTGGGGGAGCGGGGGTCGCGCTCCCAGTCGGCTGGCAGGAGCCCTCCGACCTCACCACAGTTTCTAACCTTGTATTCAGTGGCTCTCAGGGGAAGCTGGACTGCCCATCTCTCCTCTCTGCTCCTCCTTTCTGTGGAATTAGATGTCCCCTCTCTTCTCTTTACTCCAAATATTCAGTTTATTTTTAAGTCCAAAGCACCTCTGGGGTTGATTGTATTGCGAAGGGTATCCAGTTCACTTCGAGACAGCTCTCAAAGTTAGGGATATTTTTCTGAATAAATTGATTTTTTGTAGGAGAGCCTGTTCCTAGCGTCTGTTCGCCGCCATGTTTTGGGGGTGTGTTGTTACTTAGTTTTTGCTGAGAAATGACATAGTTGTCAGTTTTTCATCTAGAGCTTTTTCAGTTTTTCATCACTGAGTTAGTGCGGTTTGCCAAGAAATCCCGCTTGGTGCTAAATGCAGTCCATGAGGCCTTCTGAGCACAGACACGGTTTTGTCACAGGTTCAAAATCTCAAAACCCGGAAGTGAAACACAGGTAAATGTTACTTAGTTTGAAATGCAAATTCAGCTGGTGGTAAATCTTTTTCCTAGGTAGTGAATTGAAAGTGTTTGTGCTTTTTGCCAAGTCATCCACATTGGAACCATTTTAGCAATAGAGGATTTTTATACAGAAAGAGAATCTTAAAGGCCAGCAGTGAGACACAGGTATAAGTTACAAGTTTTAGCTGTGAAATGAAATAGTTTTCAGTTTTTCTTTTGGAGCTTGAATTCACTGATTTAGTGCAGTTTGCATAGAAATCCCGCTTGGTGCGAAATGCACTGCTTGAGTCGTTCTAAGCACAAACACGGTTTTTTCACAGGTTCAAAATCAAAAAACACCGAAGTGAAACACAGGTAAATGTTACTTAGTTTGAACTGCAAATTCACCTGGTGGTTAATGTTTTTCCTAGGTAATGAATTGAAGTTTGCTTTTTGCCAAGTCATCTTGCTTGGAACCAAAGCACTCTATAAATCATTTTAGCAATAGAGGATTTATACACAGAAAGAGAATCTTAAAGTCTAGCAGTGAGACACACGTATATGTTACTTAGTTTTAGCTGACAAATGACATAGTTTCCAGTTTTTCTTCTAGAGCCTGAATTCACTGAGTTAGTGCGATTCGCCTCGAAATCCCGCTTGTGCGAAATGCACAGCTTGAGGTGTTCTGAGCAAACACACGATTATCTCACAGGTCCAAAATCTCAAAACCCCAAAGTGAAACACAGGTAAACGTTACTTAGTTTGACTGCAAATTGAGCTGGTGGTAAATCTTTTTCCTAGGTAGTGAATTGAAACTGTTTGTGCTTTTTGCCAAGTGATCCACCTTGGAGCCAAAGAACTCTAGGAATCATTTTAGCAATAGAGGCTTTATACACAGAAAGAGAATCTTAAAGCCTAGCAGTGAGACACACGAATATATTACTTAGTTGTAGCTGATAAATGACATAGTTTTCAGTTATTCTTCTAGCTTGAATTCACTGAGTTAGTGCAGTTTTCCTAGATATCCCGCTTGGTGCGATATGCACTGCTTGAACACAGACACGGTTTTCTCACAGGTACAAAATCTCAAAACCCCAAAGTGAAACACAGGTAAATGTTATTTAGATTGAACTGCAAATTCAGCTGGTGGTAAATCTTTTTCCTAGGTAGTGAATTGAAAGTGTTTGTGCTTTTTGCCAAGTCATCCACCTTGGAAGCATTTTAGCAATAGAGGATTTTTACAAAGAGAGAGAATCTTATAGCCTAGCAGTGAGACACACGTATATGTTACATAGTTTTAGCTGTGAAATGACATAGTTTTCAGTATTTCGTCTAGAGCTTGAATCACTGAGTTAGTGCGGTTTGCCTTGAAATCCCGCTTGGTGTGAAATGCACTGCTTGTGACCTACTGAGGACAGAACGGTTTTCTCACAGGTTCAAAATCTCAAAACGCCGAATTGAAACACAGGTAATTGTTACCTAGTTTCAGCTGCAAATTCAGCTGGTGGTAAATATTTTTCTAGGTAGTGAATTGAAAGTGTTTGTGATTTTTGCCAAGTCATCCACCTTGGAGCCAAAGCACTCTAGGAAGCATTTTAGCAATAGAGGCTTTATACACCGAAAGAGAATCTAAAGGCTAGCTGTGAGACACACTAATATATTACTTAGTTTTAGCTGAGAAATGACATAGTTTTCAGTTTTCCTTCTAGAGATTTAATTCACTGAGTTATTGCGGTTTTCCGAGATATCCTGCTTGGTGCGATATGCACTGCTTGAGGCCTTCTGAGCACAGAGTTATTCTCACAGGTTCAAAAACTCCAATCCCCGACGTGAACACAGGTAAATGTTACTTAGTTTGAACTGTACATTCAGCTGGAGGTAAATATTTTTCCTAGGTAGTGAATAGAAATTGCTTTTGCTTTTTGCCATTAATCCACCTTGGAGCCAAAGCACTATAGGAATCATTTTAGCAATGGAGGCTTTAAACACAGAAAGAGAATCTTAAAGGCTAGCAGTGAGTCAGACATATATGTTACTTAGTTTTAGCTGAGAAATTACATAGTTTTCATTTTTTCTTCTAGAGCTTGAATTCACTGAGTTAGTTCGGTTTGCCTTGAAATCCCGCTTGGTGGGAAAACACTGCTTGAGGCGTTCAGAGCACAGACACGATTATCTCACAGATTGAAAATCTCAAAATCCCGAAGTGAAACACACGTAAATGTTACTTAGTTTGACTGCAAATTCAGATGGTGGTAATTTTTTTTCCTAGGTAGTGAATTGAAAGTGTTTGTACTTTTTGCCAAGTCATCCACTTTGGAGCCAAAGCAATCTAGGAAGCATTTTAGCAATAGAGGCTTTATACACAGAAGGAGAATCTTAAAGGCTGGCTGTGACACACACCTATATGTTGCTTAGTTTTTACTGAGAAATGACATAGTTGTCAGCTTTTCATCTAGAGCTTAAATTCACTGAGTTAGTGCGGTCGGCCTAGAAATCCCGCTTGGTGCGAAATGCACTGCTTGAGGCGTTCTGACCACACACGCGGTTTTCTTACATGTTGAAAATCTCAAAACCCCGAAGTGAAACACAGGTAAATGTTACTTACTGTGTCTGTGTCTCACTGCTAGTAAGGTTTTTCTTTCTGTGTATATAGCCTCTAATGCTAAAATGCTTCCTAGAGTGCTTTGGCACCAACGGGGATGACTTGGCAAAAAGCGCGAACACTTTCAATTCACTACCTAGAAAAAAGATTTAAAGCAGCTGAATTGGCAGTTCGAACTAGGTAACATTTATCTGTGTTTCACTTCGGGGTTTTGAGATTTTGAAGCTGTGAGAAAACCGTTCTTTGCTCAGAACGCCTCCAGCAGTGCAGTTCTCACAAAGCGGGATTTCCAGGCAAATCACACTAACTCAGTGAATTCAAGGTGTAGATGAAAAACTGACAACTATGTCATTTCTCAGCAAAAACTAAGTAACATATACGTGTGTCTCACTGCTAGTCTTTCAGATTCTCTGTGTTTATAAAGCCTCTGTTGTTAAAATGCCTCCTAGAGTACTTTGGCACCAAGGTGGATGACTTGGCAAAAAGCACAAATACTTTCATTTCACTACCATGGAAAAATATTTACAACCAGCCGAATTTGCTGTTCATACTAAGTAACGTTTATCTGTGTTTGACTTTGGTATTTTGAGGTTTTGAACCTGTGAGAAAACCGTTCTGTGCTCAGAATGCCTCAAGCAGTGCATTTCACACCAAGCGGGATTTTTAGGCACCACTCGAACTAAATGAAATCAAGCTCTAGAAGAAAAATTGAAAACTATGTCATTTCTCAGCTAAAACAAAGTAACAAATACGTGTGTCTCACTGCTAGCCATTAAGATTCTCTTTCTGTGTATATAGCCTCTAATGCTAAAATGCTTCCTAGAGTGTTTTGGCACCAAGGTGGATTACTTTGCAAAAAGCACAAACACTTTCAATACACTACCTAGGAAAAAGATTTATCACCAGCTGAAGTGTGAGTTCAAACTAGGTAACATTTATCTGTGTTTCACTTCGGGGTTTTGAGATTTTGAACCTGTGAGAAAACCTTTCTGTGCTCAGAATGCATCAAGCAGTGCATTTCACTCCAAGGGGGATATCTAGGCAAACCACACTACTCAGTGAATTCAAGGTCTAGATGAAAAACTGACAACGATGTCATTTCTCAGCAAAAACTAAGCAATATATACTTGTGTCTCAATGCTAGACTTTAAGATTCACTATCTGTGTGTAAAGCCTCTATAGCTAAAGACTTCCTAGAGTGCTTTGGCACCAAGATGGATGACTTGGCAAAAAGCACACTTTCAAATCATTACCAAGGAAAAATATTTACCACCAGCTGAATTTGCAGTTCAACTAAGTACCATTTATCTGTGTTTCACTTTGGGGTTTTGAGGTTTTGAACCTGTGAGCAAAACGTTCTGTGCTCTGAACACCTCAAGCATTGCATTTTGCACCAAGAGGGATTTCTAGTCAAACCGCATTAACTGAGTGAAATCAAGCTCTAGAAGAAAAACTGAAAACCATGTCATTTCTATCTAAAACTAAGTAACATATATGTGTGTTTCACTGATAGCGTTCAAGAATCTCTTTCTGTTTATAAAGCCTCTCATTCTAAAATGCTTCCGAGGGTGCTTTGGCTCCAACCTAGATGACCTGGCAAAAATCACAAACACTTTCAATTCACTACCTAGGATAAAGATTTAACACCAGCTGAATTTGCAGTACAAACTAAGTAACATTTTCCAGTGTTTCACTTCGGGGTTTTGAGATTTTGAACTTGTGAGAAAAACGTTCTGTGCTCAGAATGCCTCCAGCCGTGGATTTCACACCAAGCGGTATTTCTATGCAAACCGCACTAACTAAGAGAAATCAAGCTCTAGAAGAAAAACTGAAAAATGTCATTTCTCAGCTAAAAAAAGTAACATATATGTGTGTCTCACTGCTAGCCTTTAAGATTCTCCTTCTGTTTATAAAGCCTCTACTGCTAAAATAGTTCCTAGGGTGCTTTGGCTCCAAGCTAGTTGACTTGGCAAAAAGCACAAACACTTTCAATTCACTACCTAGGAAAAAGATTTATAACAGCTGAACTGGCAGTTCGAACTAGGTAACATTTATCTGAGTTTCACTTCGGGGTTTTGAGATTTTGCACCTGTGAGAAAACCGTGTATGTGGTCAAAACTCCTCAAGCACTACAATTCACACCAAGCGTTATTTCTAGGCAAACCACATTAACTCAGTGAATTCAAGTTCTAGAAGAACAACTGAAGTCTTGTCATTTCTCATCTAAAACTAAGTACCATATATGTGTGTCTCACTGATACTCTAAAAGTTTCTCTTTCTGTCTATATACTTCTAATACTAAAAGGCTTCCTAGAGTGCTTTGGCACCAAGGTGGATGACTTGGCAAAAAGCACAAACACTTTCAATTCACTACCTAGGAAAAGATTTATACCAGCTGAATTGGCAGTTCAAACTAGGTAACATTTATCTGTGTTTCACTTCGAGGTTTTGATTTTTTGAACCTGTGAGAAAACTGTTCTGTTCTCAGAAAGCCTCAAGCAGTGCATTTCGCATCAAGCGGGATTTCTAGGCAAACCACACTATCTAAGTGAAAGCAAGCTCCAGAAGAAAAACCGAAAACTATATCATTACTCAGCTATAACTAAGTAACATACATGTGTGTCTCACTGCTAGCCTTTAAGATTCTCATTCTGTGTATAAAGCCTCTACTGCTAATGCTTCCTAGGGTGCTTTGTCTCCAAGCTAGATGACTTGGCAAAAAGCAAAAATACTTTCATTTCACTAGCTAGGAAAAAGATTTACCACCAGGTGTATTTACAGTTCAAACTAAATAACATTTTCCTGTGTTTCACATCGGGATTTTGAGATTTTGAACCTGTGAGAAAACCGTGTCTGTGGTCAAAACGCCTCAAGCAGTGCAGTTCTCACAAGGCCCGATTTCTAGGCAAACCCCAATAACTCAGTGAATTCAAGCTCTAGAAGAACAACTGAAAACTATGTCATTTCTCATCTAAAACTAAGTAACATATACATATCTCACTGCTAGCCTTTAAGTTTCTCTTTCTGTCTATATAGCCCCTAATGCTAAAATGCTTCCTAGAGTGCTTTCGCACCAAGGTTTATAACTTGGCAAAAGGCACAGACACTTTCAATTCACTATCTAGGAAAAAGATTTATCCCAGTTGAATTGGCAGTTGAAACTAGATAACATTTATCTGTGTTTCACATCGGGGTTTTGAGATTTTGAACCTGTGAGAAAAATGTGTCTGTGGTCTGAAAGCCTCAAGAAGTGCAATTCTCACAAAGCGGGAATTCTAGGCACCCCACTAACTCAGTGAATTCAAGCTCTAGAAGAACAACTGAAAACTATGTCATTTCTCATCTGAAACTAAGTAACATATACGTGTGTCTCACTGCTAGACTTTAAGTTTCTCTGTCTGTGTATATAGCCTAGAGGCTAAAATGCTTCCTAGAGTACTTTGGCAACAATGTGGATGATTGGCAAAAAGCACAAACACTTTCAATTCACTACTCAGAAAAAAGATTTATCCCAGCTAATTGGGAGTTCGAACTAGGTAACATTTATCTGTGTTTCACTTCGGGGTTTTGAGATTTGGAACCTGTGAGAAAAACTTTCTGTGCTCAGAAAGCCTCAATCAGTGAATTTCGCACCAAGCGGGATTTCTTGGCAAACTACACTAAGTGAAATCAAGCTCAAGACGAAAAACTGAAAACTATGTCATTTGTCAGCTAAAACTACGTAACATATAAGTGTGTCCCACTGCTAGCCTTTAAGATTCTCCTTCTGAGTATAAAGTCTCTACTGCTAAAATGCTTCCTAGCGTGCTTTGGCTCCAAGCTAGATGACTTGGCAAAAAGCACAAACACTTTCAATTCACTACCTAGGAAATAGATTTACCAAAAGCTGTATTTGCAGTTCAAACTTAGTAACATTTACCTGCGTTTCACATCGGTATTTGAGATTTTGAACATGTGAAAAAATCGTGTCTGTGGTCAGAACGCCGCAAGCAGTGCAGTTCACTCCAAGCGAGATTTCTAGGCAAACCACACTAAGTAAGTTAATTCAAGTTCTAGAAGAAAAACTGAAAACTATCTCATTTCTCATCTAAAAGTAAGTAACATATACTTGTGTCTCACTGCTAGCCTTTAAGTTTCTCTTTCTGTGTATATACCTCTAATGCTAAAATGCTTCCTAGAGTGCTTTGGCACCAAGGTGGTTGACTTGGCAAAAAGCAAAACTTTCATTCACTACCTAGGAAAAAGATTTACCACGAGCTGTATTTGCAATTCAAACTAAGTAACATTTACCGGTGTTTCGCATCGGGATTTTGAGATTTTGATCCTGTGAGTAAACCATGTCTGTGGTCAAAACGCCTCATGCAGTGCAATTCTCACAAGGCGTAATTTCTAGGCAAACCACACTAACTCAGTGAATTCAAGCTCTAGAAGAACAACTGAAAACTATGTCATTTCTCATCTAAAACTAAGTAACGTATACTTGTGTCTCACTGGTAGCCTTTAAGTTTCTCTTTCTGTGTATATAGCCTCTAATGCTAAAATGCTTCCTAGAGTACTTTGGCAACAAGGTGGATGACTTGGCAAAAAGCACAAACACTTTCAATTCATTACCAGGAAAAATCTTTATACCAGCTGAATTGGGAGTTCGAACAAGGTAACATTTATCTGTGTTTCATTCAGGATTTTGAGATTTGGAACCTGTGAGAAAACCTTTTTGTGCTCAGAAAGCCTCAAGCAATGAATTTCGCACTAGGCAGGATTTATAGGCAAACTACACTAACTAAGAGAAATGAAGCTCTAGAAGAAAAACTGAAAACTATGTCATTTCTCAGCTAAAACGAGGTAACATATATGTGTGTCTCACTGCTAGCCTTTAAGATTCTCCTTCTGAGTATAAAGCCTCTACTGCTAAAATGCTTCCTATCGTGCTTTGGTTCCAAGATAGATGACTTCGCAAAAAGCACAAACACTTTCAATTCACTACCAAGGAAAAAGATTTACCACCAGGTGTATTTGCAGTTCAAACTAAGTAATATTTCCATATGTTTAACATTGGGATTTTCAGATATCGAATCTGTGAAAAAAACATGTCTGTGGTCAAACGCCTTAAGCAGAGCAATTCGCTACAAGCGGAATTTCTAGGCAAACAACACTAAGTGAATTCAAGCTCTAGAAGAACAACTGAAAACTATGTCATTTCTCATCTAAAACTAAGTAACCTCTACGTGTGTCTTACTGCTAGCTTTTAAGTTTCTCTTTCTGTGTATATACCTCTAATGCTAAAATGCTTCCTAGAGTGCTTTGGCACCAAGGTGGAGGAATTGACCAAAAAGCACAAACACTTTAAATTCACTACATAGTGAAAAGATTTATACCAGCTGAATTGGCATTTCGAACAAGGTAACATTTATCAGTGTTTCATTTCAGGGTTTTGAGATTTTGAACATGTGAAAAAACCGTGTCTGCGGTCAAAACGCCTCAAGCAGTGCAATTATCACAAGGCGGGATTTCTAGGCAAACCACACTAACTCAGTGAATTTAAGCTCTAGAAGAACAACTGAAAAACTAGGTCATTTCTCATCTAAAATTAAGTAACACATACGTGTGTCTCACTGCTAGCCTTTAAGTTTCTCTTTCTGCATATATAGCCTCTGATGCTAAAAAACTTCCTAGAGTGCTTTGGCACCAAGGTGGATGATTTTGCCCAAAGCACAAACACATTCAATTCACTACCTAGGGAAAAGATTTATACCAGCGGAATTGGCCGTTGAAACTAGGTAACATTTATCTGTCTTTCAATCGGGGTTTTGAGATTTTGATCCTGTGAGAAAAGCGTTCTGTGCTCAGGACGCCTCAAGCAGAGCATTTCGCACCAAGTGGGATTTCCGGGCAAACCACACTAACTAAGTGAAATCAAGCTCTATTAGAAATACTGAAAACTATGTCATTTCTCAGCTAAAACTAAGTAACATATATGTGTGTCTCACTGCTAGACTTTAAGTTTCTCCTTCTGTGTATAAAGCCTCTACTGCTAAAATGCTTCCTAGAGGGCTTTGGCACCAAGGTGGAAGAATTGGCCAAAAAGCACAAACACTTTCAATTCACTACATAGTGAAAAGATTTATACCAGCTGAATTGGCATTTCGAGCAAGGTAACATATATCTGTGTTTCACTTCGGGGTTTTGAGATTTTGAACCTGTGAGAAAACCGTGTCTGTGGTCAGAACCCCTCAAGCAGTGCAATTGGCACCAAGCGGGATTTCAAGGCAAACCACACTAACTCAGTGAATTCAAGTTCTAGAAGTACAACTGAAAACTGTGTCATTTCTCATCTAAAACTAAGTAACATATACGTGTGTCTCACTGGTAGCCTTTAATTTCTCTTTCTGTGTATATAGCCTCTGATGCCAAAATGCTTCCTAGAGGGCTTTGGCACCAAGGTGGATGACTTGGCAAAAAGCACAAACACTTTCAATTCACTACGTAGGGAAATGTTTTATACCAGCTGAATTGGGAGTTCGAACTAGGTAACATTTATCTGTGTTTCACTTTGGGGTTTTGAGATTTTGAACCTGTGAGACAACCGTGTCTGTGGTCAAAACGCCTCACCAGTGCAATTATCACAAGGCGGGATTTCTAGGCAAACCAAACTAACTCAGTGAATTCAAGCTCTAGAAGAACAACTGAAAACTATGTCATTTCTCCGCTAAAGCTAAGTAACATATATGTGTGTCTCACTGCTAGCCTTTAAGATTCTCCTTCTGAGTATAAAGCTTCTACTGCTAAAATGCTTCCTAGCGTGCTTTGCTTCCAAGCTAGATAACTTCGCAAAAAGTACAAACACTTTCAATTCACTACCTAGGAAAAAGATTTAACACCAGCTGTATTTGCAGTTCAAACTAAGTAACATTTACCTGTGTTTCACATCGGGATTTTGAGATTTTGATCATGTGATAAAACCGTGTCTGTGTTCAGAACGCCTCAGGCAGTGCAAATCGCACCAAGCTGGATTTCTAGGCAAACCACACTTACTGTGTGAATTCAAGTTCTAGAAGAACAACTGGAAACTATGTCATTTCTCATCTAAAATTAAGTGACATATACGTGTGTCTCACTGATAGCCTTTAAGTTTCTCTTTCTGTGTATATACCTCTAATGCTAAAATGCTTCTTAGAGTGCTTTGGCACCAAGGTGGATGATTTGGCAAAAAGCACAAACACTTTCAACTCACTACGTAGGGAAAAGTTTTATACCAGCTGAATTGGCAGTTAAAACTAGGTAACATTTATCTGTTTTTCACTTCGGGATTTTGAGATTTTAAACCTGTGAGAAAACCGTGTCTGTGGTCAAAACGCCTCAAGCAGTGCAATTCTCACAAAGCGGGATTTCTAGGCAAACCACACTAACTCAGTGAATGCAAGCTCTAGAAGAATAACTGAAAACTATGTCATTTCTCATCTAAAACTAAGTAACATATATTGTGTCTCACTGCTAGCCTTTAAGTTTCTCTTTCTGTGTCTATAGCCTCTAATGCTAAAATGCTTTCTAGAGTACTTTGACAGCAAGGTGGATGACTTGGTAAAAAGCACAAACACTTCAATTCACTACCCAGGAAAAAGATTTATACCAGCTGAATTGGCAGTTCGAACTAGGTAACATTTATCTGTGTTTCACTTCGGGGTTTTGAGATTTGTAACCTGTGAAAAAACCGTTCTGTGCTCAGAAAGACTAAAGCAGTGAATTTCGCACCAAGCGGGATTTCCAGCCAATCCACACTAACTAAGTGAAATGAAGATCTAGAAGAAAAACTGAAATCTAAGTCATTTCTCAGCTAAAACGAAGCAACATATGTGTGTGTCTCATTGCTAGCCTTTTAGATTCTCCTTCTGTGTATAAAGCCTCTACTGCTAAAATGCTTCCTAGGGGCCTTGGCTCCAAGCTAGATGACTTGGCAAAAAGCACAAACACTTTCAATTCACTACCAAGGAAAAAGATATACCACCAGCTGCATTTGCAGTTCAAACTAAGTAACATTTACCTGTGTTTCACTTCGGGGTTTTGAGATTTTTTTTTAAATATGATATGTATTTTTATTGTTATTTATGTCTTTTACATTTTGCATTCCCCTTGGGTAGCCCACCACCAATTCACCCGTGATCCATCTCCATGGTCCCTTGTGTTCTTTTCTATTCCATTTTGTGCCCTTTCCCTTCCCTCCCTCCGGCTTCCTCCTCCTCCCCCCCACTGATTGTCTCTCTCCCACCCGGCCTCCCTATAGTCCTGTTATAAGTGAAACCATTCGATATTTTTCTCTTTCTTTCTGGCTTATTTCACTGAGTATGATCCCCTCTATTTCCATCCATGTCGCTGCAAATTGCATGTGTTTATCTTCTTTCCATGCTGAATAGTACTCCATTGTGTATATGTACCACATCTTCTGGATCCAATCATCTATTTTTGGACATCTGGGTTGCTTCCAT
>PVIJ01022002.1:0-17193 GCA_004024925.1 Scalopus aquaticus
GAGGGAAGGAAAAGGGCACAAAATGGAATAGAAAAGAACACAAGGGACCATGGAGATGGATCATGGGTGAATTATTGGTGGTGGGCTACCCAAGGGGAATACAAAATGTAAAAGACATAAATAACAATAAAAATATATATTTCCAAAAAAAAAAACAAAAGCATCCCAGGGAAAAGGAGTGCTCTGAGTTTCCACGTCATCACGCTCGAGTGTGAACCAGACTTCCGCCCCGGCAGGGAGCTGAATCAGTCTGGAGTCAGCCCTGGGACCAGGCCCATCCCAGCTGAAGGGATGGAGCAGGCCCATCAATGGCTCCAGGTGAGAACAGGCGCCCCCCCAGGACCTCTTTGGACATTATTATCCGCCTTCTGGCTAGTACCTATTTCACTTAAGGACAAGTCTTGTCTCTTTAGGCCGCTCTGCCATTCAGTTTAATTTAGAAAAGTGCATGAAATATTGAATTGAAATTAATTTTCATGATCTGGAAAAAGGAGCCCAAGTTGGGAGGGGAGAGGTGACATGGGAACAAGGACTAACAATCAAGACCTGGAATCAGGTCAGAGATTCCGAGATAGGAAACTTCACCCTGCAGGGTCATAGGGCTGAGGTCAAAGGATGAAAGGGGCAGGTGTGGGGTGGCACAGCCAGATGGAGTGGGGTTGGGGTTACTGGGGGTGCACATTCAAGTGAACTGAAGGGCCCCCCTAAGCTAAGCTCCAAGTTTTGCCCAAGCATGGAGAGCAAAGAGCACAAAGTCCAGGGTGAGCCCAAAGACATCTTTCTACCTTGTTTCTCTGGAGGAGGGGAAATGCTCAGGCTGCTGCTTAAAAAGCCCCAAGCCCCTCAGAAAGGAGTTCCATTTGCTAAGGGATGACAACGTGGTCCCTGGCCCTGGCTCTGCCCCAGGATAAAGTGTAAAGAGGTCAACTGAGAGACAGCAGTGGGGTCAGAAGAGGGGGTCTCAGGCAGAGTGAAGCAACCTAGGCCCCGTTCACCACACGAGTCGCTCAGTGTCTTCACCGCCCCCTCGCCCGCTCTGTAAAATGAGGCCATGACAGCCACCACAAAGGGCATTTTCTGAGGGCCGTACAGAGGACAGGCACAGACTAGCTAGTGGGGGACGATCACATAGGTGCTCCGCCTCCCCTTTCTTCCAAGCAGGGCCCCAGGGAGAGCTTTCCAGATGCACTTTGGGGCGCATGATCCACAGGGGGACAAGGACAGCCTGGACAGATGTGGGACCTGTGGAGGGTCCTACTCAGCATCCAAGCTTATCATAAACCTCAGGTTATCTTCACCTACACCGTCAGCATGAGCTAATACCAGCAGAGCAGCACAGAGGGGAGATTTATGTTTTATCATTCACACTTCAAGATTAAAAACCCACATTTTCGGTAGTTTACGTTAGTTGCCTGAGGTCACACAGCTAATGAGACAGTCAGGGTTTGAATCCACACTGCATGGCCCCAGTCCAGTGCCCCCTCTGCCACATCCTGGGGACAAGCATCTTTCTGCTGAAGCCGCACCTGAGACCAAGGAAGACGATGAGAAGCCATCAAGGTTACCCACTGCCTCTGGGCTGTAAAGGCTGGCCGGGGCTGACCCCGCCAGAGTGGCTTGTTAATTTAGTGCAAGTTTGACCCCTTCAATTAACTGCTGGACAGACCCAGGCTCAGGGGAGATGGACAGCAGGGTTTAATGGAAATGGGACTGCTGGTGACGATATGAACAATCTGAATTATGGTCTCAATTTGCACAGAGCCTGATGGATTTGCAATAATTCCAAGCAGGTCAAGTGTCTGTGTCTCCTCTTTTGCTGATCTCACACAAAGTCTCTCCATTTGTCAGGCTGACTCCCTTCTCAGAGCAGCTCCCCCCACCTCCTCAGCTACGTTCTCTGCAGTTCTCTGACCTGAGGGCTCTTTTGCAGCTGGGCCCAGAGGGACCCGGGCTGCTCCCAACTGGTCACAGGGAACTGAGAGCTTGGGGTCACCCAAAGACTGCGAGCTGAAGGAAAGACAGAGGTTGTTCTCTGCTGTCCAGGGCCTCCTTCTGGGGTCATTTTTAGTCAAAGGGACAGCATGATTTGGCATGTTAGGCATGATATTCATGGATTCAGGGATACAGCTGGGTTCTCCTGGTAGTGGAACTAGGTTGGCAGAGGCTGAAGCAGACGCCAGAAACTCCTCCAGGCCAAGCCAGGGCTGATTAACAAGCTCACCAGCACCCCTGATCACCTGGAAGAGCTGATGATGTCCCCGGACTGGACTCCAATGGCTGGGCCTTTGCACACAAGAAGCACTGACTTCAGAGTAGAAGTGACAGTGTTGAGGGGGTGTTGATGGCTCCCCATCGCACATGTCTGGGGCTCACCTGCCTAAAGTGGTGGAGGAAACCCCTCAGGTCACCTTGGCCAACCACCTACCTAGGTTGCAAATTTTCTCCATGTGTTCTAGGCAGGTGGCCATTCAGCCTCCCTCGAGAGCCCGGAGTCCTGGCGAGTGTACGGGGCAGCCCAGACCATCTTCGGGCTGCTCTCATCACTCAAACCTTTCTCCTGCTGTCAAAGGAAGAAGTTTCTCCTTACAGATTCCATCCACTCTTGACTACACCAGGACAACATGGTGGCTGGTAGTGCCCTCTTTACTAGCGTGATTTTGTGCGCCTTGCTTGGGGTCATACAACAGCCTTCTCCTTTTCTTCTCCCAGCAAAGATTTCCTGCATCTATTCAAAGGCCTGAGAAGTAGGAAAGGGACCTGGACAGTGTTCACAATACCCGGGGACAGACCCCCGCTAAGCTATGGGTAGCACTGGGAGGTCTGTTCCTGGCTCTGTCCCTCCCCCCTTCGCTCCTGACAGGAAGACACTTGCATGACTGCTGGATGGGTATGTCAAGTAGGAAAGGACTTTTTAAAAATAATTACTATAACTTATTGGACATTTACTATATATGAGTCATTTTGCTAGACACCTAACAAACGTTACTAGCTACAGACGAGGGCTACTATTATCTCCATATCATGGGTGAACAAACAGAAGCCCAGGGAACTTCAGTTGCTAAAAAGGACCTAACTGCTAAATAGTGAGATGCCTGCTCCCCCGCAGTCCTCCAGGAGATGGGAGGGACAAATCAAAGCTCCAGACACAACCATCGTCTGGGTGGACCCAAACAGAGAGAGAAGACCAAGAGACGAGCTGGTGTGGCGACCTCTCACTTGAGCTACAGTGCTCTGGGTGCTGGGGAACCAAACCCCTGGTCCAGAGGTACGTGCAACGCGGGGCTTCCTCCCTTTCCCACTGGGGAAGGAGCACATCAGAGACGTGACTGGAGGCTGAGGGCAAGGCTGAAAACCATGGAAGATGAGAGAGGAGCTGAACAGATTACCTGGCTGGGGTCTGTCCCCACCAGGAAACGTCCCCACTGACACTGGCTGGGAGTCGGGTTCCCAGTGCCAGAATTATGAGACTCAGAAGCAGTATCACGGGACAGTGACCGGAATGGCTGGGACAATCGGGTGTGAATGAGGCAGCAAGAAACCCAGAGGCCACAGCGGGCTGAAGACAACAGGACCGTCTCCCATTCCATAGGAAGTTCCAAATTCCAAGTCTGGGGCACCATTCCACACAGCTGCCCGACGAGAGCTTCCTCAGTGCTCTGCCCTGCTGCCTGCCTCTGGCTGCTCCTGAGTAAGCCGGCTGGCTGGGGCCCAGAAGCCAGGTCCTATTCCCGGGAAAGGACAAGGTTACAGGAAAAGGACAAGGCTCGTGGGCCAACCACCCATCTAGGGCGCGCAGCGAGGGCGCAGGGATTAGAGGGGGGTTGGGAGGCGCAGGGGAGCGAGTGGTAGTTCAGGGGTGAAACAGGGGCGGAGGGCAGCACCTAAGGGGAGCAATAACTATACAAAGACTACCGACAATGTAAGTAAATTTAAAAAAATGTTAAATACAATAAAATAGTGAGGTGCCTGGTTCCCAAGCACGCTGTACGCTGCTTTGAGACTAACCTCCCAGTCACAGCCAGTGTCTGTTCACTGCATTCCCCCTATCAAGGCCCTCCCGTCTGTCTTCTCAGATGAGGCATCCCTCATCACACAGCAGGGCAGCCTTTGTGTGATCCTCCCTTTCCTCCCCAGCACCTATCAGAGATGTAAGCACAATCTTCACGGTGTGAAGACAGCACCCCAGACTCAGAACCTGAGTTCTAGCAGGGGACAAACTCAAAAGAAACACCAGGATCATGAAGCAAAACACCGAAGAACATGCTGCTCTGAGCCACGCAGACAATAAACGCTTTGGCCTTGAGAGAGGACCGAAAGCAGCTGGGCCGCGTGCAGAAGGCTGGTAGTACGGAGTCGGCCTTGGGGGACAGGGAGAGTGAGGCAGGGAAGGATGTGAACACTGAGAGAGCTGCGAGGCTGGAGTGGGGACTTGGGGTATGATCAGTCTAAAGCCCAGAGAGGGTGTTGAGAGCCACACTGTGAAGGACTTTACATTCTGGGGAACAGAGTGCAAATTTCATCTCATAGGCATCGTGGAAGAAGAACTTCCCAGCTGGAGACAGGGTTGCATCCTGGAATGTAGACAAGCTGTGAGCAGCAGTGCTGGCATTCAGCCTATGGATTCTCCCTTCATAGCCCTGTTGCTCTATTAAACCGTGTTACCTGCTCCACTGTGACTGCTGGATTGGAGGAGGCAAGACAAACCCTAAAAAACAGCAACCTTCACTGCTTTGGGAGGACATTGATCCTCCAGGAGAAATAGGTGCAGCTGCTGCAGAGTCAACCACCTGGATTCCAGAAGGGAAGATCATGGGCTTGAAAGCTTAGCTGAGATTCACGAAGGTGTCTATCTGTGTCAACAGTCATTAGTCATCCTTCGGTCTACAAATACGTTTCTGAAAGTTAGGCACTAGCGCTTAGGGTCATGGTGGAATTTGGCCCTATTAGAATTTAAATTCCAATAAAGATTACTGAAAATAAAGAAGTAAACAACCAAAGACAAAGAAACTAAAACCTTCTGCATCATGAATAGGTGGAGGTTAGCGCAAGAGCGAGCCAAGAATTCTAGTTTCCATAATTGGCTGGATGGCAGTGACGTCCACTGGATGAAGCAGACAAGGTGAGAGCAGGTGTGAGTGAAGAGGCAGGAGTGAGGAATACTCTTAGACCTGTTAATTATGAGATATTAGTGCGGTGACAGAGACAAGATGTGAAGTATTTGGACTTATACCTCTGGAGTTCCAACAGCAGGGCTGGACTGGAGACATCAATTTGATAATTGTCAGAATGTATGTGGCACTGCAAATTCACAGGACTGAAGATGTCCAGAAGGAAAGAGGGGAGGGTTATGAGCCAGCCTCAAGGACTTCCAGAATTTAGGAGTTGAGCAGAGGGCGGTGATCCAGCAAAAGAAGCTCGAAGGATTGGACAGGGAGGGGTAAAAGAAAATTAGGAGCCAAGAAATTAAAGACTCCCCAAAGAGTTGAATGTTTTGAGAAGGAGATGTAATTAGTAATGTCAAATTCTGCTGAGAGGTGAAAACAAGAATTGACCTGGACACTTAAAAGTCATCTTTAAAAGACTCTTTAAAAGAGTCATCTTTAAAAGTCATCTTTAAAAACCAAACAATTCCTTACACCAGCTGAACAAAACAAAAAACCAACAGACTGATGTAATCAAAGGGAGATTATTATTGATTTTTGGTGTTTTATAAATTAAAAGATACTCGAGCACGTTTGTGAATAACTTAGTAGATTGTGAGAAATTAATGATACGATAGACACAGGCGATAGCCAAAGAAATAGTCTTCGGGAAAGTGAGGAAGACTGAACCAGAGCGTCTGAGAAAGAACTGACCTTTAATAGGGAAAAGATACTTTCTCCAGAGCTATAGGAGGTAAGAAGAAATAGGTGTTGATATAGGTGGGCCTGAAGGTTTGGTTGGGAGTCAGCATCCAATAGTTTCTCTTTCCTTAGAAAAGACTGAGAGGGAGTGTGGAATAAGGGAATGGTGAGTCTGCAGAGAGAAGAGGAGGTGGGAGACTATCTCAGGAAATGAGAGTAAGGACAGTAGAGGGTTGACAATCAGAGGTGAGTGCCCAATTGAAAGATCTCGTCTTAAATTTCATAAAAAATTTTGTTCTGTGACTTTCTCCAGTAACATTCAGCTTTCCAGGAGCAGAGACAGAGAAGGAAAGCAGTATGCAGAAGTGCAACAAGAGGGTTTTCTATGACAAACTCAATAGCAGAAGAGAAGAACAAGGGAGCTGAGGGCATCTGGAGGAATTACAGACCATGGAATCCAGGCTGGACGAGGAAGGAAGGAAGGAAAGCCGGGCAGGTGCTCATAGAAAATGGGAAGTGAGGGCATGAAAGGAGGAAATTCCCATAAAGTCAAACATTTGGACTAGAGGAGGTATCCGTGCAAGGTGTAGCAAGAGGAGGTGTGTTGGAAAATGGTGTGTTTCAACCTGAGATATGAGAAGAGGCATAGTTTCTGTTGATCCTAAGAACCAGCACATGATCATAGCTATGAGGGGGGCCAAGGAAGAATAGAGTGGCTATGAGAAGGTTGAAGCAGAAAGTCCAGAGAGTTGAAAGGATCATCCCTCTGCCAAAGTTTGTTTATGCCTCGTTTCAAAGCAAATGGAAGATGTGAACAAACATTATCTTGAAATGGACCCACCATCTTTCAAGATGTAAATGCTCCATTTGAGTTCCGAAGCACAGGCCTGATCTATTCCAGTGTTAATCAAGCTTGTCCTTTATGACTACACAACTACCAGTTGTGATGCTCTTTATGGAACATCATAAACTATGGCCATATTAAACTTCAAAGTTCAACATCAAATTCTGTGCAATATCAGACACCACCTAATGGCAGATTCTAGTTTAGGTAAGTGGAGGAGCTGGCGTCAAAGGCTTAAGAGAATGAAATTTAAACTAGAGAAAATCTATTAAATATTTTCCAAATATGGGGAAAAGACATCCCCCATTGCTCATTTTTAGCTTGAGAATGGTGTTTCCCCGATGCTCTGCCCAAGTGGGACTCCGGGGCTCGGAGAGGAAGGAGAGGGACTCCTGGTGCAGGAGAGAACAGATGTGCACCCCAAGGACTTAGTCATAAATGGATTTAGAGCTTCTTCCTCTTGGTCGTCTCTAACAAGGAGTGTGAGGAGAGATTCTGAAAAACTTTAAGCAACCTCATCTACATTTCTATGTACAGCAAGTATTAGCACCTGAGAACTACAGGCAATTGCCTCAATCTTTATACCTGTTACATTTGTTGGTTTTATTACCCAACTTTTTCTTTCTATAACTAGTGGCTTAAAATCCCTTAAAGTGAGGGATATTGTGTATTTATTTCAGAAACAGTGAAGAAATAGGGAGTTAACTCGGGGGTGGGGGAAGAGGCCGGGGGAATGACTTCAGTGACTAACTTCAATCATTTATAGCCTATTTCTATTCTCCTCGGTCCACTCAAATGGCTTATCTGAGTCAAACACTCTAACACAAGGCAATTAAAAATAGAAAAGAAGCTTATTTATTGTATGCATGGACAAAAGGGAGAGCTAGAAAAGCCCCCATCTCCTAGCCCCCCTTCTTTATTCTGAACCCCTGGGTAAATAAAACACTCTCACAGGTCTAAGATGGCTGGCTGACGAGAGCCAGAGAAGTCGGAGTATCTGAGGTTGTCAACCTGACAGAAGGGCTCTCGGCCCCCAACAGCTCCCAGGGACATGGCCAATGCTCACACCTTCTCGGAGACCCCTCCTCAAACCCCAATCACTTGACTTTGGGGAATATTCAATAACTCAAAACATCCTTCTGTTAAATAATATGGACCAGAGAAAATCCTTGAGAGTTCACAGGACCCTTGGAGCCCCTACTGAAACCTGGACAACAACATGACCTTGACTTCTGTCTCTTCCCAACTGTGGGGGCAGAGGGCGAGGCACCATCGACTGAGGCTCCCCACACACCAAGTGAAACTTCTTCACCTCATTCCTCTTAACCTCCAAGGCAAGACCATCACAACAATAATTAAAATTCTAACAGATATTTTCTGCTCAGAGAAAGAAACCCCCTAGAGGTAGCACAGGGCTCTGGCAGCCCCGAAAAGGAACAAAAAACGAGCTGAATCCGGCAGGGGTGGGAAGAAAGGGAAGCCAGTCTGAACAGAGCTGCGCCACCGGCAGGAGGCTGTTCAAGTTCTCCAGCCCATAATGGTGATGATAATGTGTGCAGTGTGTGATGCTGAGACTTGGGGAAATAGTAGGTAGCAAACCTGAAAAGAAAGGCCTTTCTCAAACCCCATAAAAAGACCTTATTAGTATGTGATTTCCATTGTTGAAAATGCTCCTTGGGGGAGCCAAGGGAACTGAGTGACTAAAACTTGAAGGGTAGAAATTTAGAAGAATTTACAAAGTGGATGAAGCCGGAATAAATGAGGAAGGTGCTCTTTGCTCTTTCCCCGGTCTGCGAGAGCTCACTGTTGCCGCGGCAGAAAAAGAGAGTTTGCACCTCCTCGACAGTTCTGCTTCTGGGCTTCCTGGCTTCTTGCTTCAAACTTTATCCCAGTTCCTCCCCCATGTAATTCCCCTTGTTCTAGGACGGGCACTGACTTCACTACGAGATGCGAGTACCCCAGTCATGTCCAAGTTATATGGCTTAAATATATTCCCTTCGTGTTCTGCTCTGGCCGCCAATGGTTCGGGTTTTAAATTAACTTTTAAGACTCATACACACTGTGAGAATAGAAATCAGCACAGTGTTTTTGGGGGCTCCCTGGAATATGTGCCAAAAAAAGAATCTCAGAATGAGCACATTCTCTTGGACTACACAAGTCCTGTTCTAGGGACTCATCCTAAGGGGGGACTTAGGCAGGTGCCAAAAGATCACATAGAAAGGATGTTCATCTCACTGTTTATAATCAGGAAAAGTTGGAAAAAGACAATACCCAGCAATAGGGAACTGATGAAATAAACTGATACATTAAAAGGTGGAATGTTGAGACAACCACTGAAAATAATAGTGAAGAGAAATATTTACTAACTCAGAAATGAGTCCTCTGTGCATGTTTAATTGGAAGAGCAGATCACAAACAATAATTTATAAAATGTACCATTTTGGTAATCTCTGCATAAAAATAGGAAAATACTATGATTTTACATGTTCACAGAATTATTGCAGGGTGGTAATATTATGAATGCTTATGATTTGTTTTATCTGCATTTTTAAATTTTTTCCTAGTGAAGAAATGTTTTTGTATTAAGAAAAAAAATCATTAAAGTTTTCCTTAAAAATTTAAAAATATATTTTCGAAGGCCAGCCTCCCCCCTCCCCTCTCTCTCATTCTCATTTCCCCATCCCAGAAACAACCTCTGTAACCAGTTTTTTAGATAAACTTTAAGTGATACTCTAAAAAACCTTATGGGGAGGGGGTAAGCTTGTTTTCAAAACAGCATGAAATTAAACCCCAACCCAGGAGTCAGGAAGGGCTGGCTGCTAAGGATGGAAATGTATCTCAGGCTACTTTTCAACTACCTCTGACAAGCTCTGCTGGTACCAGGGCAAAGACAGTAAGGTACTTGCCTCAGGCACAAAATTTAAGAGAGCACCAAAGAGGCAGTAATCGAGATAAGGAATATGCTAATGCAATTTTATAATGCAATTTTAAAAGTCAAAATCAATGCAAGAAATTAGTGAAGAACAAAATAAAGACAGGACTGATATTACTGTTTTTTTTTTTTTTTTTCCTTTAGCCTCAGGCTCCAATATGGCTCCATCTGGCACTTTTCTGTCAGTGACAAGGAAGGAGAGACTGTTGGGGGAAGGGGAGCAGGAAGCTAAACTACACTGAGTCTTCTCTGCGTCAGGCGCTGGGCTGGCACTTTCTGTCCAGTATTCCAGGGGTGGAACACATCTATCCCACTCACACAGGTTCCCGCCAGATGGCGGAAGGGCTTCTGGGTGCACTCTGACCTGCTCTCCTGCTCCCATCTCACACTCCCACACAAGGAAATGGAGTGAACTAGCTAGCCAGTGGCTTACAAGAGGAACTATGCAGGTGTGGCCCAGCTCCTTGCTCCTTTTTCCTCCTGAGATCGTCCTACTTGCTGTAAGTTTTCAGGAGCTGTCCACAACTGCCTGGTTTTTCGGGGCCTTATCTCCCTCTGTGCAGAGGGAGACCCGGGCGGCCAAGCTCCCACCACATAACCTCACTTAACCCATCCATAGCAGATTTGGCCATGAGGACCTGACCACTGGCTCACCTGCTCTCTCTCTGGACTTCAGAGCTCAGATCCTAGGAGTATCCTTTCGGTCTGTGTGGAATTAGGACAGGGCGAGAGCCAGTTCAGTTCGTGTGCTGGCTGGGACTATCACAGTGAATCCGTGAGTTGGGGGACGGCCACCTTCCTTTCATTAGGGAGGGGGACACAGCAGATAAAGCTGGCCTCCAACAAAGCAGACATGAAAAGAGGCACAGAAACAAGAGACAGGTATAGGAGGCTTATGTTTTCTGAATCTGTCTGAAGCCCAGCTAAGTTCTTGCACTTGACCTCTATGAGATGCTCCTTTGTACTTAAAATAAATGCTCCTTTTCCAAGGTCATGCTAGTTCAAGCTGGTGCCTGTTATCTGCACCTGAAGAATTCTGAATAACACAATCACCACTGTTAATATTACCACTATGCACCTTTGCAGTCACATCACGGCCAAGACCCTTCACACCTATTTTAAGTCTATAGGTGACTTGCCTGTGCACTGCTATTATGCTTTCAGGACTTTCGTCCTTTGAATAACCTGTGCTTCTCCCCTCCCCTTGACTTATTTTCTGTTATAAATCCATACCCTATAAATCAAGTGGGACTGATCGGCATTGTTTACTTGTAAGGTCCATGTATAACTAGCATAGCAAAACTGGCTACTGCAATAAACAACCCAATCCCGGTAGCTTAACACAATAAAACTTATTTCTTACTCACCTAAAATCTAAAGTGGATACTTCCAGTTGGGCATCTATTCTAGGTGGCTCTTGTCCCAGCAGTGATTTAGAGATCTGGGTTCCTTCTAATATGGCTCTTCCCTTTTCTACGCCCACGCCCATCACTTCCTGCCACATGGTTGGGGATGGCATGGAACCCACAGAACAGCACGCGAATATTTTATAACTAAACAGGTCTAAAATGGCACACGTCACTAACATTCCTTCCACCCACAAGGTCAGTTACCTGCTCCCCGTAGATCTACTGCTCCCTGTAGGATGTAAGTAAGTTGAGATTCTAAGGGGAGAACAGGTTCTCTACCACTGGTGAAAGGATAATGTCTAACTCTAGGGCAAAGTACATTTCTTCCAGTTCTAGGGAAGAGACAAACCTGGAATGGTTATAGCCTCTCACTTTCCTCAGTCTATAAAATAAGGAGGTATGCATCATTTGTTCAAACTGTGCTCTTTAGAACTATGGTCTTCAAAACAGGTGCCATATAGAAAGAGGAATGCTGGAGTCACTCAGTAATGGCTCTCTAAAGTGGGTTGCTAAGCTTAATAAAATTTTGCTAGCAGGTTGCTAAATGAAGCCATTGTTAACAGTCAATCACAGGAATACAAATTTATCGTTACATTTAAGACAAAGAAAATAAGCACTCAGAATTTATTACTCAACAATTGACTTTCTGTTATTATTGATGTTCTTAAGATTGTTCACATCAATTTTATTTATGGTAAAAACACAATGTCATCATGTGTTCCCAAACAGCAGTTCCGACTTCACATTTAGTGACATCATATTGGTAGCTTGAAACGGCGTTAAGTATTTACACCATGGAAATCTGAAAATGCCAGAGATGAGGGCTGACCCTACCCAGAGCCAGTTGTTAGCTACTTACAAGCATAACACTGCCCAAAGCTACAGAGGGAGGGGAATGTGCTGGAGGCTGTGAAAAGAGGTAGCAGAACCATAAATGTGCCAGGACCATACCCCCTTCAGTCAGAGCAGAGGTGAGGCTGTCATTCTTGTATACTGGCCTTTCATGCAAGCTTTTGACAAAAGTAATCTCCCACTTACAAAAATAACCTTTCTAAGCCGAACTGTAATATTTATAATGTCCCTTCTTGCCTATTCATTCCTTCCTTCATGCATTCACTTAACAATTATTGATGCTTCAATTTTACAGTGCAGACAGGGGAACAACTTACTTGAAGTCAATTATGATATTAGTCAGGGCTTCACACTATTCCCCACGAAAGGGGAAGAAAGCAGAATTAACTATTTTTTTTTAATTTGTTTTATAAATATATATTTTTATTGTTATTTATGTCTTTTACATTTTGTATTCCCCTTGGGTAGCCCTCCACCAATTCACCCGTGATCCATCTCCATGGTCCCTTGTGTTCTTTTCTATTCCATTTTGTGCCCTTTTCCTCCCCTCCCCCCGCCCACCCCCCACCCGCTGATTGTCTCTCTCCTATTTGGTTTCCTTATAGTCCTGTTATAAGTGAAACCATTTGATATTTTTCTCTTTCTTTCTGGCTTATTTCACTGAGTATGAGCCCCTCTAATTCCATCCATGTCGCTACAAATTGCATGTGTTTATCTTCTTTGAATGCTGAATAGTATTCCATTGTGTATATGTACCACATCTTCTTGATCCAATCATCTATTTTTGGACATCTGGGTTGCTTCCATACCTTTACTATTGTGAACAGCGCCGCAATGAACATACGGGTGCATGTATCCTTTCGGATTAGTGTTTTTGTGTCTTTTGAATTATTGAGGCCTAGGGTTTTACATGCTCTCTCAAGTCATTTCCATCACACATACAGAAAAGGAAACATAAAAAGTTAAGCAGTGACCTAACCGAGGTGCTCAGAAGGAGCAAACAGCAGATCGAGTCACCTCTTCTGGTCTCCTTCTACCAGGTCTTGAAGCTTTATTGAGCACATATATGTACCTATCACTGTTCGAGATGCTTGGTGCACTGCTGAAGTAAAGAGGAACCAATCAAAATAAAATGTTAGTTTAAACTGACTTGGATTAAGCCAGGGAAAGTATTTTTCCTAAAACTTGACTTAGCCTCAGCCAATCCCAAGAACTGTGTCTTTAGAAATGCAGCACTCATCTTTTAGAAGTATACGCCACACATTTTCAAACTTTTAAAAACGCAGAAATTGAAATATAAGGATGAGATAAAAGGTTGCAAAAAAGAGTAAGCCACAAACAAGAATAAAATTTTTTCTTTTCTCTGACTACTTTGCAGCATCACATTGGAAGTTCTGCTAATGAAATTAAAGAAAATTTTTTTTCATGTATTGGGGAGGAAGAAATATAACTTTCTTCACAGATGACATGATATTATATGTAGGAAATCTGAAAGAATCAAGGAAAAAATTCTGAACTAATAAGTGTATAATTATAGCAAGGTTGCAGGATACAAGTTTAATGTACAAAAGTAAACTGCTTTCCTGTTTACCAGCAATGAACAGATGGAATCTGACATTAAAAACAATAGCATTTACATTAGCAAATAAAATACTTAGGCATAAATCTAACAAAATATTTATAGATTTATAAGAAAACTATAACATTCTAATGAACAAAATCAGAGAAGTACTAAATAAATGACTACTTCGTAAATGGGTAGGAAGACTCAATACTACCAAGATATTAGTTCTTCCAAACTGGATTTATAGATTCAATGCAATCCAAATCAAAACTCTACCAAGTGATTTTGTGAATGTGGACAAAATTATTCTAAGTTGACAGATAAGGAAGTGAAAGATCTAGACTAATCAACAGAACACTGAAAGACAAAGTTGGAGGACTTTAAAGACATTTAAAAAGCTACAATAAACAAGACACTGTGGTATTGGCAAAAGAGTAGCCACACAGATTAATGGAACTGAATAGAGAACCCAGTAATAGACCCTCATAAATATAGTCAACTGATCTCTGACAAAGGGACAAAAGGCAATACAAGGAACAAAGATAGTTTTCAACAAATGGTGGTGGAACAACTAGACATCCACAGACAGAGAAGTGAATTTAAACATAGAACTTATACTCTCCAGAAAAATTAAGTCAAAATGGATCATAGACCTAAGAATAAAACACAAAATCCAAAACTCCTAGGAGATAACATAAGAAAAAGCCTAGATGATCTTGGGTATGGTGATTGCTTTACAGAAACACCACCAAAGGCATGATTCATGAAACAATTGATAAGCTGGACTTTATTAAAATTCAAAACATCTGCTCTGAAAAAGACAATGAAAGAGAGTAAGAGACCAAGTCACACACTGGGAGAAACATTTGCAAAAGACAGAGTAGATAAAGAACTACTAGACAAAATATACCAAGAACTCTTAAAAACTCAACACTAACAACTTGCCTAAAGATGTACCAAAGCCTTTAGACACCTCACAAAAGAAAATGTAAAGAAAAGTAAATAAATAAGCATATGAAAAACAATGAGAAACCATGATATACCTATTAGCATGGCCAAAATCTAAGACACTGACAACACCAGATGCTGTCAAAGATGTAGAAAAACAGAACTCCCATTCATTGCCAGTGAGAATATAAAATGGCAGTGTCACACTGAAAGGTGATTTGGCAATTTCTTACAAAAATAAACATACTCTTACCATATGATCCAGCAATCACACTCCGTGGTATTTACCCAAAGGAGTGGGAAACTTATGTCTACACAAAACCTGTGCTTGGGTAGTTACACTGGCTTTATTCATAGTTGTAAAACATTGGAAGCACCCAAGATGTCCTTCAGCTGCTGACTGGATAAATAAACTGTGGTATATCTGGACAACGGAATATTACTGAGTGTTATCAAGAAATGAGCTATGGGACACACCCCCAAAACATGGCGGCGAACAGACGCTAGGATCAGGCTCTCCTACAAAAAATCGATTTATGGAGAAAAATATCCCTAACTTTGAGAGCTGTCTCGAAGAGAACTGGATACCCTACGCAATACAATCGACCCGGGGGTGCTTTGGACTTAAAAAAAAAACTGAAGAGTCGGAGTAAAGAGAAGAGAGGGGACATCTAATCCCACACAAAGGAGGAGCAGAGAGGAGCGATGGGCAGACCAGCTTCCCCTGAGAGCCACTGAATACAAGGTTAGAAACTGAGGTGAGGTCGGAGGGCTCCGGCCAGCCGACTGGGAGCGCGACCCCCACTCCCCTACCCCACGACCCCCCTCTCTTCCCTGCGTGGCAGCCCTGAGGAGCAGGAAAGCGGGAGGGTCACTGTGTCCCATCCCCCACCTGGGGCTAGGTAACATCTCAAAGGGAAGAAAGTCCAAGCAAGATTAGCCAGAAAAACCAGTTGGGCTGGAAAACCTCCTGCTGAGACAACTTCTTTCTGGGCTTTAGAATGCAAATGAATAGGAGGGGAAGGATGGAATTTAAGGACTATTGACTGACAATCCCAAAAACCCCTCCCATACCTGTTGAAAAAAAAATCTCCAGGATGGAATTTAAAGACTATTGACTGACAATCCCCAAAACCCCTCCCATACCTGTTGCTGAGAAAAAAAAAAAAACTCTCTGGCCACACCCTCCCCTGCAAAGTGTCAGCATCTTGGCACATGGAGGGTAGCAAAAAACAAACAAACAAACAAACAAACAAAAAAAGACCACAGCAGGTGGTGAACACAGCCCAGCACTCGCCACCCCCTCCAACTTCTAGGTGGCTGCACACTGGCACCCTAGAAACTAGGTGAGGTGAAACGCTGATCAGCAGCCACCCACAACCTCCACCCTTGCACCCCCTCATGGAGTAGCAGGCCCCAAGCAGCAGAAAACAAACTAAGACCAGGAGCTCGCAACCCCCCCCCCACCAGACATAACTTCAGGGGCAGGAATAGCCCCAAGCAAACATCAGAGGAAAGGGGGGGAGAGGAGAGAAAGAATAGAAAGACTCCAAGCAAGGACTAATGACAGCAGCAACAACAAGACAACAACATATGTCACTGGAAAGGAGGGGCTGAACCCCAGCAGGGGACCCAACCAGAAACCCCAGAACCTAAGAGCAAAAGGACTACAGAACTCCAAATTCACATCTCCCCAATACGTTATTTTCTTTATTATTATTTTTCATTTTTTACTAGTTTATTATTATTACCCCTTTTATTCTCTTTATTATAATTTTATTTTATTTTTTACTATTTTATTATTATTATAACCCCCCCTTTTTTTTTGGAACTTTTAACTTACCTTTTTCTCTTGGTCCTTCATTCCTACTTTTCTTCATCTCCATTCCCCTGTTCTTTCCTCTCCCTGTTCTTTCCTTTTTTTCTTTCATTTTTTCTCCTCTTTTCCCCTTCCTCTCTTTTCTCTTTTCTTTCTTTTTTTACTACAAACCACCCCTTCATCTTCCCTAATTAAACTCGGAACCGCAAACACACCGGAGACACGCCACGAGAAACACAAAAATTCAACAAAGAAAAATAAGAAAATCCAGAAGCTATCTAGTCACAGCCAAGGCAACTCAGACACTAGGGAACCAC
Organism: Scalopus aquaticus; assembly: GCA_004024925.1. NCBI lineage: Eukaryota > Metazoa > Chordata > Mammalia > Eulipotyphla > Talpidae > Scalopus > Scalopus aquaticus. Next base: position 16,529 of record PVIJ01022002.1, read on the forward strand.
AAACACTCCTGAGCAAGTAAAACCAGGAGTCATGCCCGCCAGCACCAGTGGAAAACTATGAACAGAGCAAAGCAGAAAACCAACAATAGGAAAGAAAAAAGTCACAAATGACCCTCAAAACAATACACCACAAAAAGAAAATCCCTCTCCAGAACCTATTAATATGGACATAGAAGATTACTTCCACCTAACAGATAAAGACTTCAAAATAGCCATCACAAAAAAATTGATAGCATTAAATGAAAAGATAGTTTTACTATCATATGTCTTGCAGTTGAGGAACGAGAATCAATCCATAAAGAAGAAATTGAAGGAACTGGAAGATTTAAAAGAACTGAAGAACGAGAACGAATCCATAAAGAAGAAATTGAAGGAAATGGAAGATTTAAAAACACTAGTAGAGGAGCTAAAGAAATCCAGAGAAAGTCAAAAAAGTGAATTAAAAGATATGCAGGGAAGAATAAGGACTCTGGAAGATAATGATACTAACAGAATCAAGGCAGAAAAGGAAAGAGAAAAACAAAGGAAAAAGAATGAGGAAAAGCTTCGAGAACTATCTGACACCATGAAAAAAGGAAACATCAGAATCATAGGAATCCCAGAAGGAGAAGAGAGAGACAAAGGAACAGAGAAACTTCTCAAGGAGATAATTGAAGAGAACTTCC
>PVIJ01022003.1:0-17195 GCA_004024925.1 Scalopus aquaticus
CACTCCCCCCCTCCCCCCCTCTATTTCATCTCCTTCTGGGTTCCTATGATTCTCGTATTTTCTTTCTCAGTTTCATCTCTTGATTACTGACTCGTTCTTCCATTTGTTTTATTCGATTTCCATGGCTTTCTCCTGAATTTTTCTTCTTCTCTGTTGATCTTTTTACATCTTACAATTTTGTTATACCCTGTTTTGAAGTTTCAGATTTTGATCATCTGTTCCTTCATTATGTTTCTCATAGCATTCCTTTGCTTTTGGGGGCTTTCTTATATATTTTTGATCTGTTTTTCTAGGTTTTCTTTGTATTGTTCCGATCCTTTAATTTTCTTCATCATGACAATTTTTGAATTCTATATCTGATAGGTTAAAAAATAACACTCTTCCACGTCTTTGTGGCTTGGTTCTGGGGTTTGCTTTTTTTCTGTGGTGTATTGTTCCCCTGAGGACTGAAAGGCCATTTGTGTTTTTCTTTGCCCCCAGTTTTTACTCTGCTCTCCCGCTGTTCTGGGTGTTTACCTGATGGTGGGAAAAGCTGCTGGGGCCTTGTAGGATCTGAGGTATACTAGGGCCTCCTCCAAAGCACTTCTGGGCCTGGTTATGGTGGCTGCTAGGGTGCTAGGTAGACGGGCATAGTCACTGGGATGTCACCCTGCTGGAGGCACCAGCTGCAGACCTGTCTCTGGTGGCCAGGAGGGCTCAGAGGGTGCCTGACTGAACGGCCAAGTGACTGGAACCTGGCCCTACCTGTGAGTAGTGAGCAGGGCTCTGAGCTTGTTTCCAGTGGCTGGGTTTCTCCAGACGGCAGCTGGGGGTCACTGTTGTCAGGCAAGGCCCTTGTGGCCTAGACTGGGGCCTATACTGTTTCCCAAGGTGCTGGTGGCTCGTCCCATGGTTGGGTATGCTTCTGCAAGGTCAGCTGGCAGTCCCTGGTATTACCCTAGGCCCTTCATGTCTTGACCGGGACTTGTGTCTGCTCCTGAGGTGCTAGTGGCTGAGCAATGGGTGCGGTGTGCTTCCTGAGTTATGTATCCAAATCTTGAATCCATTTTAAATAGATTTGTTTTGGGGGCCTCCCTGGTGGTGCAGCAGTTAAGCACTGCGCTGTGGAGTTGTTGGCAGCGGCTACGTGAGTTCGACGCCTGGCCAGGAAGTTTCCCACATGGCACGGCAGACCTTTCCTGCCTCGCCCGCTGCTCCCCTCAGGAGTGTATTTCCGTCAGTCTGCTTGTTCTGCTCCCCACTCTGTCTCTGGTGAACCCTCTCGCCCCACGCCTCTGGCCTCTACCCCAGCTTGTATGCATAAATAAATAAATCTTTTAAAAAAATAGATTTGTTTTTGTATGGAGTTAAGCATGGATGTCTCTCTCTCTCTCTCTCTCTCTCTCTCTCTCTCTCTCTCTCTCTCTCTCTCTCTCTCTCTCTCTCTGTGTGTGTGTCTCCCAACACCTTTTTTGAAAGATCTATTTATTTATGCATACAAGAGCTGGGGTGTAGGCCAGAGGTATGGGGGTAGGGTGAGAGGACTCACCAGAGACAGAGTGGGGAGCAGAACAGGCAGATTGACTGAAATACACTGCTGAGGGGAGCAGCAGGCAAGACAGAAGAGGTCTGCTGCACCATGTGGGAAGCTCCCTGGCTGGGAATTGAACTCGTGCTGCAGTGGCTGCAGACAGCTTCATAGGCTGAGACCCAACCCATTGCGCCACCAGGGAGGTCCTCCCAGCACCATTTGTTAAAGAGATTTTCCTTCCTCTGTTGTATGATCATGGCTTCTTTGTCAAAGATGGACTGTCCATATCTGTGTGGGTTTGTTTCTTTGCTTTCTATTCTATTCCATTGGTCTGTGTTTCTCTCTTTGTTCCAATTCCATATCGTTTTGATTACAGTTGCTGTTGAATATAGCTTGGTGTCAGGGAGTGTGAAGCCTCTATTTTCATTTTCTCTCAGGATTGCTTTAGCTACTTGGGACCTTTTGTGATTTCATACAAATTTTATAATTGTTCAGTTTCCTTAAAAATGTCATTAAAGGGCCTCCCTGGTGGCGCAGCGGTTAAGCACTGCGCTGTGGAGCTGTCGGCAGCAGTGACTCCAGATTGGTGCCCGGCCGGTGAGATTCCCACATGGTGCAGCAGACCTCTCCTGCCTCACCCGCTGCCCTCCTCAGCAGTGTATTTCCGTCGATCTGCCTGTTCTGCTCCCCGCTCTGTCTCTGGTGAACCCTCTCACCACCCCACACCTCTGGCCTGTACCCCAGCTTGTATGCATAAATAAATCGATCTTCAAAAAAAGTCATTAAGTTTTTGATAGCTGTTGCATTGACTCTGTAAATTGCTTTAGGTAATATGTTCATTTTAACAATGTTTATTCTTCCAATCCATAAGCATGGGATATCTTTCCATTTTTGTGTCTTTATTTCCTTTGATATTGTATTGTAATTTTCAATATAAAGTTTCTTAACCTCCTCCATTAAGTTTACTCTAAGTATTTCATTCTTTTTGATGTGATTGTAAATGTGATATTTAAAAAAATTCTTTTTCTTGTAATACTTTGCATATAGAAATGCAACTGATTGTGTATATCATGTACACAGATATATACAAAGTGTTTGATTTTGTATCTTGTCACATTATGGTTTTCATTTATTCTTTCTAGTAGATTTTTTGTAACATCTTTTGGTTTCTCTATATTATCATGTCATCAACAAGTAATGATGATTTCTCTTCTCCTTTTTCCATTTTGGATTCTTTTTATGTCTTTTTCTGCTTAATTGCTCCAACTAGAAATTCCAATACTATGTTGAACAGTAGGGTGATAGTGGACATCCTTGTCTTATTCCTGATCTTACTGGAAATTATTTCAGGTTTTCACTATTGAGTGTGATGTTGGTTCTGATTTGTCATATATGACTTTAATTATGTTTAGATAAGTTCTATTTATTACTATTGAGTTTTTATCATAGACATTAAATCTTGTCAACAGGCTTTTTTGTCATCTATTGAAATGATCTTGTGATTTTAATCTTCCTTTTTGTTGATCTGATGAATGACATTGATTGATTTGCATATGTTGAAATAGCCTTGCATTACTGGGATGAAGTCTACTTAATCATGATGAATGATTCTCTTAGCATGTTGCTGTATTTGTTTTGCTAGGATTTTGTTGAGGAATTTTACTGTGTTCATTAGTATATTGGCCTGTAGTTTTCCTGTTTTGTAATATCCTTGTTTGGTTCTGAGATCAGGGTAACACTGGCCTCATAGCATGTGTTAGAGAGCGTTCTACCCTATTCAATTTTTTTGGAGAATTTGAGGATAGGTATTATGTCATCTTTGAAGTTTTGGTAGAATCCACTGTAGTAGCCATCTAATCCTGGGCTTTTGTCCTTTCCAAAACTTTTTATTACTCTTTCCATTTATGTGCTAGTGATTGGAATGCCTTTTTCATACTGCTTAGGTCTTGGAAGGTTGTAAGAATCTAAAAATTTGTCCATTTCTTCTAGCTTTTCCAGTTTGTTTGAATAGAGACATTTATAGTAGATTCTTATGATCCTTTGTATTTCTTGGCATCTGTTTTAATTTTGCCTCTTTCATTTCATTTCTATTTATTTGGGTTTCTCTCTTCTTTTCTTAGTAAGGCTAGCTAGAGGTTTGTCGGTTTTATTCCAGCTCTTGCTTTCACAGATCTTTTAGAGTGTCTTTTTGTTTTCTATTTCATTTATTCCTGCTCTGATTTTTATTTTTTCCTTCCTTCAACTGATATTCAGATTCGTTCTTCTTTCTCTAGTTATTTTAGCTCTAGAGTTAGATTGTTTATTTGAGCTAGTTCTTTATTTTGTGTGGGGTTGTAGTGCTCTGAACTTCCCTCATAGTACCGCTTTTAGAACATCACATAGGATCTGATGGCTTGTTGCTCCATTTTATTTAGTCTCCAGGTACTTTTTTTTATCTTATGAAAACATTCTTGGCAAATGCTTCTGCTCAGATCCATATTGAACTGGTCCAAGAATTTAACTACTAGCAATGCAATATGAATGCCTCCAGATAATTTTAAATACCTTCAATGATTTCTTCATTGTTCCAGGTGTTGTTCAGAATCATATATTTCATTTATTTCTCCACATGTTTGATATTTTCTTGGATTCTTTTGGGTGTTAATTTCTAGCTTTATACCATTGTGATCTGAGAAGACGCTTAATATAATTTCTATCTTTTTATATTTTGTGAGATTTATTTAGTGTTCTATTCTTGAGAATGTTCCATGTGCACTTGAGAAGAAAGTGTGTTCATTTCTTTTGGATGAAAGTCTTTATGAATGTTTATTACGACCACTTGGTCGAACACTTTATTTAAAATCTTCGTTTCCTTGTATATTTTCTGTCTGGATGGTCTATGCCTTTGTGTCTGTGGTTTGTTGAAGTCTCTGACGATTATTTTATATTTTGTCAATATATTACTTTAAGTCTTTTAAATATTGCTTTATATAACTAGGTACCCCTGTGGTAGGTACATAAATATTAATGGCAATTATATTTACTTGATGACTCTTCCTTTGTTCCTTATGTAGTGTCTATCTTTGTCCATTAGCTTTTTTTTTGCTGAAAATCTTGTTTATTTCATGAAAATAGCTGTTCCTGCTTTTCTCTCTGAGATATTAGCTTGAAAAAACTTGCTCCAATATTTCACTTTAAGTTTGTTTATGTCTTTTAGTTTTAAATGTGCTTTGTTCAAACAAAGTATAGATAGCTGAAGATATAAACCAATTTGTCATTCTGTGTTTTTTACTTGGGGAGTTCAGGTCATTCACATTTAAGGGGTTCATTGAAATATGGTGCTAACTTACTATTACTCTGTGTTTTACTTTTGGTTGTTTGGTTTTTTCTGTTGCTTCCTTTTTTCTTTTGTTTCTCCCTACTCTTTCATTTGGATGGTTTCCGCTAGTGAATCTCTCAATTTCTTCATTTCTTCTTCTATGTGCATCCTCTAGATTTTTGGTTAGTGGTTACTGTGGGGTTTATACCCAACTTGCTATGTCTCAAAAATTCCTTTATGCTCTGATATTAACGTGCTGATATTCAAATATACAGGTTCTGTCCTTTTCTTCTTTTCCTTTTCCTTTATTGCTTTGTATTCATTCATAATATCCTTTTTTATATTTCTGATTTTGTGTTCCTATTGTCACTTTCCTCAGGGTTTTTTTCATTTTTTTTTCTTCTTTTGTAGAAGAGCTCCTTTCAACATTTCTTGTAGGGTAGGTTTGGTGGTAATAAGCTATTAGCTTCTTTTTGCCTGGTAAAGCCTTTGCTTCACCTTCATATTTGAATGATAATTTTACAAGATAGAGTATTTTTGTCTGGCACATCCTTGTCTTTTAAGAGTTTATTCCTAATAAAATCTTTTATTCCACTCTCTTTTTGCCTGGAAGGTGACTGAAGGGAAATCTGAGGAAAGCCCAATTTGAATGGCTTTTTGTATATATTACCTTTTCTTAAAATTATCTTTAATTTTTTTCTTCTTTGATGTTTGACATATTAACAATGATGTCTCTTAGTGTAGATTGTTTTACATTTATAAATTTGGATGTTCTTTCTGCTTCCTGGACATCCATGCTTATTTCATTTTTTAGGTTCAGGAAATTCTCATTTTTATTTTTTTGAATAGGGTCTCTGCTTCTCTGTCTCTCCCTTTCTCTTTCTCTCTCCACTCACTATGGGGCAGATGTTGAGATGACATACCTGGAACTGCTGACAACTAGATCAGCATCCCCAAAATACCTGCTCCTCACACGCCTGGATTCCTAGGACTTGTCTGGGTTCTAGTCCACTGAAGAAGGGTGAATGCTGCATGCTAGGCTAGTTCACTGTCTTTTTTTAAATAAGACAATGTGACTAAGTCTGAATCTTCCTGCAGGGAGTAGAAAAATCCCTGGGACAAAACAGAACAACCCCCCAAAATTTATTTGGGGGTGGGAATGGAGGATAAAACGATATCTAAATGAACTCATAATTGTCATCCAGTACAATGTATGGTTAGATGTAGGTTTATTCTATAAGCCATTAAATGTTCGGTCTTGTGGGCTCATATCATTTCCTTTGGTTTTCTTTGGCTTACTGGTAAAAGTTAATTTCAAGGGAGCCTGGCTAGTAGCTGTACAGCACATAAAGTTCAAGGCAACCTTGAGCACAGGTGAGCTCCTAGGCCCTTTCCCCATCACCACAGAGCAGAACCAAAGGAACCTTTCCAAGAGCAGCTGGTGGTAGCAGAACTGCCTCAGAGCTAATTGAAGGAAGATTATGAGAGACAACTCCAGGTGGCTAAGGGATGGTTCATTAACAGGCCCGGTGATTAGGATCAAAGGGCAGCAGGTGCCTCTGCAGGCGGTAGAGTCAGCATCTGGGGAGCTTGTAGAGCGTGTAGATAACTACATTGCATCAAATATCGAAGGATTAAGATTACTGTAACTGGAGACGAGCCAGGTACCCATACAGAAGGTATAGGACAAGAGCCTGTCACTGGAACTGAAATTATGAGACCAGAGCAGGGCCATACCTCACTTACTTAAGTCTTAGCTGGTGAGGTGTGGATGGAGATATTTTATATTTCTCTCTGATTCAAGAGAGAATAAATCCCAGTATTTAGGTTTGATAGAAATGTGGGGAGGTGAACCTGTCAATGGGGATCAGGTGGCCTTAGAAGGGGCATGGAACTGGAGAGTTTTTTACAGTGCCACCCAAAGAAGCTCACATAGCCATAGTGCTGCTCAAAATGTCTGCAGCAGGAATCGGAGGTATATATTGCTTCAGTCTCCCCAACCTACTTCCCACCAAGAAAGGAGTACAAAATTGTTCTTTCAGGGCGTTGGCTTTACTGGCTTCTGACTGTCTGGACATCCCTAAACCCAGGCCTTTCTTGATTAGCATCCCAGGCCCACAGTGGAAGATGAGGTCACCCTGGTGTGAGATGAGATGACAATATCATGACTTGGCTGGCCATAAAACAACTGTTTTTAAAGCTAAAGCTAAATTTTGTAATCTCATAGTTTGCCCAAGGGGTTGTGTAATTCAAAGCAATGATCATGAATCTATTTGTAAAATTGTGACTTTCTCCTGAACCAAGTGTAGATTAGGGGGTGGCTTTTGGGTATGGGAGGGAAGGAAGGAATATCTGTGAGCTACGGGAGGCAAGCAAGGCCCAGAGAGTTCAAGGGTGAGACCAACACTCACGGTTTCTCTTAATGTGACAGGGTCTCCTCTCCTGCAGATATTAAAAAAGCTTTGCTTTTCAAGTGCCCTGAAAATTTTCAAACAGAGGGTGCTTAACTTACTGATTCCAACCTGGAAGAAATGGTGATTATATATTATATATATATATATATATATATATATATATACACACACACACACACACACACACACACACACACACACACACATATATATATATATAGAGAGAGAGAGAGAGAGAGATCCCAGCAGGAATTGCTCAGCCTCCTAAACCATAACTGGGCCAGCTGGTTGCTTGCATGGGGCAGGATGACTTGCCCTTCAGCAAGGGTTTGGGCTGTGCCACCCTGGGGGGCTGACAGTCTTGAAATTGGACACACATCATTAGTGGTGGCTCTCAGGCTGTCTTAGAGTCCAAGAGTGAATTTGTAGGTGTGAAATATCAGGGTAGTGGGTTGATAAGCAGTGTCGATGTACAGGGTATGGAATCAGACAGATTGGGGTTTGACTCCTGGCTCTCAGTACTGGCTGTGTGACCATAGGCAAGGCATTTAATCCTCTCCAATTTTGTCTGTTGAGTAAAAAATTGAAACAATAATTGAAGCAACCTGTTAGGTAACTGTGACACTAAAAAGTGATTCTATATACCTATATAATATCTGAAGGTCTCACAGTGAATTAGTAACACACTGTTATATATGCCAGGGGCGCTGTCGTTCGATAATAGTGCATTTTTTGATTCTTTTTCATTTCCACAATTGCTTACTATAGTGAAGTTTATGAAGGATGGAGAGAGATGAGATGAGTTATAGTACTTTGTAGTGATCTAAGGCTATTTTGTGAATACAAGTTCTGTCCTTGCCTGACTCTCCCCCTTCTATTCACGCATTGTTCAAAGGATTGGAGGCAGCATGGTGCTGAGCAGAAAAAGACAAATGGGACTTGAGCACAGGTGTGTCACTTAAAGGCCATGGAATTCCAGATGAGTCACATTAAATCCTCCGAGCTTCATTTTTTCTTGAAGGTTTTTTTTTTTTTGTTTTTTAGAATTAAAAGGGATAATGCAATGCCACATGCTTGGCAATTAAATATTTAGACAAGTTTTTTATTCTATTAATGATTGTTCAGAGATTTTAGACATAAGGATGTGTAGGTTAGCTAAAGCTGTCAAAGGTTTGTTGATACCTCATGATTTCAAGGATTTGAATGGTAGCTTTTTCAGGAAGATCCACCCTGAGAGATTATGCCACTTCAGAAGTCTTTCCCAGTGAAGACTCAGAACTACAAGTTTCAGGTCTCCTCACCTGACTTCTAGACCCTGTTTGCTACTGAGTTCAGTATCTCCTCTCCAGAATATTTGTGCCTCTTGGGATTTTTCAGAGCTTTTTGCAAGTCCTACCGTAGGGCTTCTTTGCTTTATTAGAATCTTAGGGTGAACTGACCTAAACAAATTTTTTTTTTTTAGATTTTATTTATTTATACATACAAACTGGGGTACAGGCCAGAGGCGTGGGGCGGCGAGAGGGCTCACCAGAGACAGAGTGGGGAGCAGAACAGGCAGATCAGAAATACACTGCTGAGGGGAGCAGCGGGCGAGGCAGGAGAGGTCTGCCGCACCATGTAGGACTCTCCCTGGCTGGGCATCGAACTCGCATCACGCGCTGCCGACAGCTACACAGCGCAGCGCTCAACCGCTGCGCCACCAGGGAGGCCCTGACCTAAACAAAGTTGATCATGCGTAACTCTAAGGCTTTACACCTAGATTTTGGTAGTCACCAATAGTTGGAGGAAGGTAATGGGGTTACTTATTTCTCCATAAACTTGCTGACAGTTTGGAATGAAGACAAGCATCAGACCAAAAATCTATGATACATATAAACATTTATTAGCAAGCAGGCACAAAACAGTCATAAAATGTGTTCTAGAAACTCCATGATATTCTATATCTCTATTCTTTCTGGCTCTTGTTGCATGAAAGGTTCAACTGAGGTAAATGTGATAATGTTCCAGTCATAGATTCAATTAACCACTTATTGGGTTCAGGGACTGAGAATTATTTGGAAATAGCACCAAGATCCAGCACTTCATAGGAATCAAGTTGACAGAACCATTCTTAAAGGTAGAGATGACTGTATTTTAATACCTTGTTCAAACTAAAATATTCTAGCCTGTCCACATGCTTTGAATAGCACTAATTTCACCAATAGGAGTCCACTTTTAACAACCTTTCTATAAATTATTAGCATGACTCTGCTTTCTCCAAAGTATACTGCTTCCTCACATTTACTGTGCTAATTATCATAGCCTCTGATGTTAATAGGAAGTAGTGATAGCTAAGGCTGATAGCTGAAGTCACCATCTCTGGAGTGTGACTTTTGAGTGAGAGGTCTTCATTAAGGTAATTGTCTGCACATAGAGTGTATATTTAAGCTATTTATGTATTACATCACACTATCTCTGCGTCAGTATTTTAAAGTAAATTATAGACATGACAACAGGTACTTCATCGATCCTGGGATCAACAGAAGTTGAAGAAGCAGATTAGATTTTTAGTATGAGTGAAAGAAGACAAATATGAAGTCAGTACATTCAAGACTGCTGGAGTATTCCTCCTCAAGACAACTCTGCTCTAAAAATCAAGCAAGAGCCTCTGGCTTTCCTGAGACTCCTTGGCTTCTGTGACGGTTTTTCTTCCCTAAAAGACAACTGTAGTGGGCCTCCCGGGTGGTGCAGCAATTAAGCGCTGTGCTGTGGAGCTGTCGGCAGCGGTGGTGCCAGTTCAAAGCCTGGCCAGGGAGCTTCCCACATGGCGCAGCAGACCTCTCCTGCCTCACCCGCTGCTCCCCTCAGCAGTGTATTTCCATCACTCTGCCCGTTCTGCTCCCCATTCTGTCTCTGGTGAACCCTCTCGCTGCCCTACACCTCTGGCCTGTACCCCAGCTTGTATGCATAAATAAATAAATCTTTTTTAAAAAAAGACAACTGTTTTTCAGCATGTGAACAGTTTCTGGATATTAAGTACTTGATGATTGGGCTGTGCTAGGATTAATGATTTTTTTTACTTCTGAGGCTTCTCCTCTAGAGTGGGGTCTGATCTGGGCGGAAACCCCAAATGCCAAATGTCCTGTAGTGACAACTTCTGGCAACAATTGCTCAACGACAGAGTTGTGCACTTTTCAACTAAAAGAGGGAGCCATGTGCTTAAGTGAAGTTCAAGACTCCAGGCATGTCTCCACGGTGGGGAGAGTTCTATTGACGTCCATGTCCTCCGCTTCTGCAGTTCTTTCACTGTGTGGCAATATCATCTTCAGGCCCTCTCTTTCAGTGTACCAAGTCACTGGACGATTTCTCTAACTTAAAAGTGAGAACGAGATAAAAAGGAATGAACTGTTGAAATATGCAATAATTCAGATGTATCTCAAGGGAATTTTGTTGATTGAAAAAGTCAATCTCCAGAGGCTGATACTATGTGATTCTACTTATAGGCATTCTTGAAATGACAAAATTATAAAGATGGAAAACATATTAAAGGTTGCCAGGGTTTAGGGAAGGGAGGTATGAGGACAATATGAGGGATCTCTGAGGTAATAGACTGTTCAACATCTTGACTGTGGATACACAAACCTACACAGATGACAAAATACGGAGTGAAACATAAACATGCGCGCGCGTGCACACACACACATACACATAATACAAGTAAAACTAGGGAAATCTGAAAAAGGTGGGTGGATTTCTTCCATGCCAATATTCTGGTTTTGATATTGTGCTCTAGTTTTGCAAGATCTTACTATTATGGGAAACTAGGCAAAGCATATCTCTCTACATTGTTTCTTACAACTTAAATTATCTTAAAATAAAAATTTTGTTAAGAAGGTAAGTGATTGGGCCTCCCTGGTGGCAAAATGGGTTAAGTCACAGCACTACAAAGCTATCCAGAGCCACTGCAGCATGAGTTTGATCCCTGGCCAGGGAGATTCCCACATGGTGCAGCAGACCTCTCCTGCCTCGCCCACTGCTCCCCTCAGCAGTGTACTTCAGTCAGTCTGGCTGTTCTGCTCCCAACTGTGTCTATGGTGAGTACTCTCACCCCCCACACCTCTGGCCTACACCCCAGTTCTTGTATGCATAAATAAATAAATAAATAAATATTTTTTAAAAAAGAAGCTAAGTGGTGATGGTTGCACTGCCCTGTGCATGTGTTAGAGAATATTGAATTGTACACTTTAAGTGGGTGAATGATACGGTATGTGAAGTATATCTCAGTAAAACTGTTTAAAAATTGTGTGTGAGTATCTTCAGAGAAGCTAAGGTTCTAATGTGAATTTCTGGCCCATCAAGAATGCACCTGATCGTGGAATTAAGAGACCTGCAAGCCCCTGCCCTCCTTAGTCCTTCCCAAATCCCAACCTAAACTGATTCTTTTTTAAAAAAAGATTTATTTATTTATGCATACAAGCTGGGGTGTAGGCCAGAGGTGTGAGGGGTGAGAGGACTTACCAGAGACAGAGTGGGGAGCAGAACAGGCAGATTGACTGAAATACACTGCTGAGGGGAGCAGCGGGCGAGGCAGGAGAGGTCTGCTGCGCCATGTGGGAAGCTCCCTGGCCGGGGATCGAGCTCATGCTGCAGTGGCTCTGGATAGCTTCACAGTGCTGTGACTTAACCTGTTGCACCACTAGAGAGGCACTCAACCGATTCTTAATGGGGTGTGGCGACTCCTCAGTTACCGCAACCAGTTTGTCGCTGGAGTGAACCACAAGGAAGCCCCAGGTACTTGTAGCCATCTTGTCACAGCCTTTTCCTTGCCCACCCTTCACACCCCCCAACCAGAGCCTCAGTTCATCTGCTTTGCTTTTGGTGTTCTGTTTGGACTAAGATCCAATTACTTGGGGCCTTGATTCCCATACTAACTCTTGCCAAGTTCCTCCCCTAGAGGCTGAATGGATTTCCCTGTCCCCCTGCTAGTGGCTGAGGTTCAGCTGTGAATGGACACAGTGCTACCATCTGTTTAATTTGGAGTAATGTTGCCTGTTATCTAAATCCTCAGGCTGTGATGGAGGGGGCTGCTGCTGGGCCTGCCTGACCTCTGGAATACTGTTTCCCATACCTAACTATCCCCAGAGAGCCACATGCCCTTTAGCCAGGGTATATTGTTCTGTTCCACTGCTTACTCCCTCGAGACCCAATCTAAGTGGTCAAGGTAGTGACTTCAGCTCCCATTTCTCATATGAATATCTTCCTCCTCCCCACTACTCCATGTTGCATACCTCACAGCCAAACCCATTCAAACGACTACAGTAGAGATGATAACCTTATCTTGCCCAAACTGCAAAGAGCACATCCAGAAACTGTTGATACTAGCTTAACCTAGTGGCCCTGGATGGAATTCTGAGACTAAGAGCAACATGGACAGGAGAATGTGGGACAGGCAGGGATGCTCAGTCCAGTCTTCCTGTAGCACCTACTACTTCTCAGGAAATCTCAGTCAAGTATCCACAATGGAAGAATCAAGAGCAGGAGTACAGCAAGATGGCTGCAGAATGAAAATGTCAAGTTCACCTCCTCCGCTTATTCACAACCAAATTACAACGAAACAGTCAACAGCCCCTGAAAGATAAATCGATCACTATTGCTTCCACCAGGAGCACTGGTATGGTAGAAAGAGGCAGGAAGAACTGTAATTAAATTGTTTTTAGAGTGACATTGGGCAGTACAAACCATAAGGGGGAGAGGTGACTGCTGTTGTTAACTCAAGGGCACATGCTTATATTAGTGACTTAAATTCAGGCATTCTACTGAAGAAAGGGGTGCATGGAGTTGGCACGAGGACAGAAGGTGTACCGCTTGAGCACTTTAGGAGTAAAGGTGCAGTGTGGCACTACTGGCTTGAGCCTGAGGCTCTCAAACTACAACAGTTAGAGCCAGAGCCAGCAGGGAGAGCCAGATCATATTACTTTTGTCTCGTAGCAGAGGCTATTTTCAGTCTGACGCTGTGACATGAAAAATACCTGCATTAGCCCCACCCATGGTCAAAACTGAGACAAAGCCGAATGCCTTCACTGACCAGAGTTTAAGAAACCTGAATCTTAATAACAAGAACAATTGTCCCAAGATAAAGCTCAGTACTAGAAAAGAAAGAGTAATTCCTGGTGTGTGTCTGACTCAACTATAGTCCCCGCAGTGATACATCTATTGCTCGGTCACAGCCTAGACATTGAGATTTGTATGAGACTGTACAAAACATTTTGGCTGAAGAATTTGCCTGGGGAGGGGTTCACTGTGAATCCCCACCACACAACTTGGGTACCTACAGCACTATAGAAAGCTGAATGTCTGACGTGCACTGGAGTCAATCTTTTGGTGCCCTACTGCCCTGGTTTCTTTCCACCTCTTACCCCTAACCAGCAGCAGTGCTTCAGTCATTTGAATAGATGCAGAGTTATTGGCCTGTGAAATAATAAAACCTAAAGATCCTGGGTAAAAATCCTATACCCAGCTCCTTATAGGAAAAGTATAAATCACTTTATTAAGATAAGAAAAGGAAACTCCCCATTACCACCCATAAAAACTAAAAATGAAGAGATGTAGCACAAATCCTGGAGCAAAAACAAACAACCCTGAGAGGAGTCTCAATCCAGCAGAACAGTGGAATATGCCTGATGAGGAGTTTAAGGAAATATAACCATGCTTGCTGAATTAAGAAACACCATAGATGATGAAAACCAGCAACACATTAAAGATTGAGAAAACGTGAGACTTAGAATTACAACTAATTAATATAAAATCACTAAAACTGAATTTAAGAAAACAATAGAGAGCCTCAACAGTAAACAAATGCAAGCTATGGAGGGAATTGGTGAGCTTGGCAGATCAGCGGTAGAGAACATACAAATAGAACAAAGAGAAAAAAGAATACAAAGTGTAAGAGCTCTTTGTGATAACCTAAAGAATAATAGCATCCACATTATGGGGATCCCAGAAGAAGAAAAAGAGAAAGTTATAGAGAATTTATTTAAAGAAATGCTGCGAAATGGCCAACAAGTATGTGAAAAAATGTTTATTGTCACTTGGGTTCAGGTCTTATATCCAAGTCTAATCCATTTTGAGTTGTTTTTTGTATATGGTCTGAGATAGTGATCTAGTTTCATTCTTTCGCATGCGGCAGTTCAATTTTCCCAGCACCACTTATTGAAGAGGATTTCCTTGTCCCAGTGCATTTACTTTTTCCTTTGTCATAGACTAGTTGTCCTTATATGTGTGGTTTTATTCCATTGGTTGGTCTGTTTTTGTTCTGGTACCACTGTTTTAATTATTGTGGCTTTATAGTATAGTTTGCAATCTGGAAATGTGATACCTCCACTTCCCCCTTTTTAGTCAGGAGAGCTTTGACTATTTGGAGTCTTTTCTGGTTTCATATGAATTTCGGTAATCTTTGTTCTGTTTCTTTGAAGAATGCTCTTGTGATTTTCATTGGGATTACATTGAATCCGTAAATGCTTTGGTTAGGATGGCAGTTTTGATGCTGTTGATTCTTCCTATCCATGAGGAGAAAATATCTTTCTATTTTGTTGTGTCTTCTTCTATATCCTTTAACAATGTTTTATAGTTTTCCTTGTCCTTCACCTTTTCTTAGGTCCTTCACCAACTTTTTTAGATTTAGTCCCAGGTGCTAAATTTTTTTGGTGAGATTGTAAATGAGATGCTTTCTTAATTTCTTCCTCTTGTAGCTCATTGTTTGCATATAAGGAGGCAACTGATTTTTGTGTGTTGCTTTTGTGTCCTGCCACTTTGCTGAACTGGTTTATTGTTTTAATTAATTTTTCCATGGAATCTTTGGGGGTTCTTTATGCATATTATCATATCATCTGCAAATAATGATAGCTTTACTTTTTCTTCCCTAATTTGAATTCTTTTGATAGCTTTCTCTTGCCTAATTAATTGCTCTAGGTAGGAATTCCAGTACTGTATTGAATAGTAGTGGTGAGGATGAGCCTCCTTGTCTTTTGCCAGATCTCAGCCAAAAGCAATTCTGTTTTTCTCCATTGAAAAACGTATGATCCATTATATGGTGATAGCTGTGGACATGTCATATATGGCTTTTATTATGTTAAAATATGTTCTATTACATGTCCAGTTTTTCAAGGGTTTTCATAAATGGATGCTGAATCTTATCAAATGTTTTCTCAGCATCTATTGAAATGATCATGTGGTTTTTACTTTCCTATTTGTTGATGTGGTGAATTATGTTGATTGATTTTTGTATATTGAGTCATCTTTGTGTTCCTGGTATAAATCCCACTTGGTCATGGTGTATAATTGTTTTTATTTTTTAATTAATTTATTTATTTTTAATTTGTACATACAAGCTGGGGTGCAGGCCAGAGGCATGGGGCGGCGAGAGGGTTCACCAGAGACAGAGCGGGTAGCAGAACAGGCAGATCAGAAATACACTGCTGAGGGGAGCAGCAGGCAAGGCAGGAGAGATCTGCCACGCCATGTGGGATTCTCCCTGGCCGGGCGCCGAACTCGCGTCGCTGCTGCCAACAGCTCCACAGTGCAGCGCCCAACCGCTGCGCCACCAGGGAGGCCCATAATTGTTTTTAATGCATTGTTGACTTTGGCCTGCTAAGATTTTATTGAGGATTTTTGCATCGTGTTCATTAGGGAGATTGGATTGTACTTCTCTTTGAGTTGTCTTTGTTTGATTTTGGTATTAGCATGGTGTTGGTCTCAAAATCTGTTTGGAACTATTCCTTCTTTCTTGGTTTTTGAAAGACTGAGCAGCATAGCTATAAGTTTGTCTTTGAACATTTGGTAGAATTCACTTGTGAACCCATCTGGTCATGGACTTTGGCTTTTTGGAAGAGTTTTGATTACTGTTTCAATTTCCTTGCTTGTCGTTTGTTCAGGTTTTCTACTCCCTATTCAGTCTTGATGTTTGTTTAATTCTAAGAATCTGTCCATATCATCCAGGTTGTTGATTTGCTTCCATATAAATGTTCATAGTAATCTCTTATTACCCTCTGAATTTCTACAGTGTCTATTGTAACTTCTCCTTCATATATATATATATATATATATATATATATATATATATATATATATATATATATATATATCTTTTACATTATTGTGTATTCCCCGTAAAATTCCCACCACCAGTTCACCCGTGAACTGTCACTATAGTCCCTTATGCTCTTCTGTTTTGATCCTTTTTCCTCTCACTCCCTCACAGAAAGTCCCTTATTTATGGTTGCTTGCTAGTTTTTATTATTATTATTATTGTTATTGTGGCTGTTGTTATTCTTCCCGATCCCTTATTTGGTTGCCCTATATTCCTCCTCTTCCTCATTTTTTAACATACTTATTTGAATTTTCTCCCTCTTTTTCTTGGTGAGCCTAGGTAGAAGTTTGTCTATTTTTTTTTAAAGAACCAGCTTTTGATATCTTTGGTCTTTTGGACTGTCTTTTAATTTCTATTTTACCGATTTCTGCTCAAAATTTTTTAAGAAGTTTTTTTTTAAAGATATCTGTCTTTTTATTTTTTATTTATTTAATTTATTTTTAATTGTTATTTATGTCTTTTACATTTTGTATTCCTCTTGGGCAGCCCACCACCAATTCACCCGTGATCCCTCTCCATGGTCCCCTGTATTCTCCTCTCTTCCATTTTGTGCCCTTATCCTCCTCTCCCCTACCACTCCGCTGAGTGTCTCTCTCCCACCCGGCCTCCCTATAGTCCTGTTATAAGTGAAACCATTCAATATTTTTCTCTTTCTTTCTGGCTTGTTTCACTGAGTATGATTCCCTCTAATTCCATCCATGTCGCTGCAAATTGCATGTGTTTATCTTCTTTCCATGCTGAATAGTATTCCATTGTGTATATGTACCACATCTTCTGGATCCAATCATCTATTTTTGGACATCTGGGTTGCTTCCATACCTTTGCTATTGTGAACAGTGCCGCAATGAA
>PVIJ01022004.1:0-17186 GCA_004024925.1 Scalopus aquaticus
GAGGAGAGAAGAGGAAAGAGAGGAGAGAAGAGGAAAGAAAAGAAAAGAAAAAAGAAATTCCCCACAGGGGATCCCAGGCAGGGATGTCCACTAACCACCACGGTCCAGCAGCCCGGAGGTCCTCGCCTAAACAACGAGGCAAGAAAGAGACCTAGACTCCAAGCCATAAAAGAGGTATTATGGCTGCGTGACCCGCACAGAACCAGACCTCGCAGGGGTTGCCGAGAGCCACACCACTTGAGCGTGTGAAATGTCCCCCCAGGAGCAGCCCACAGCCGCAGCGGATGAAGATACCATCTCGGGCACCCCACTGGGTTAGTCAGAGACAAGGGGGCCGTGAGACAGGCGGGAAATTCATCCTGTCGAGATAACCAGGCCCGACCACCCCCCAGGCTGACGCCGCAGGGGCGCAAAGAAGATGGTGCAAGATAGCCCTGGATGTAACCCAGAGCATCCTGGGGGGCTGTTCTGTGCGTCTTGGGGGAATGTTTTGAGATTGGGGAGCCTGTTGTGAGCATCCTGGGGGGGCCTGCCCTGAGCATCTTGGGGAGCCTGTTCTGAGCAACTTGGGGGCCTGTTCTGAGATCTTGGGGCCTTTTCTCAGCATCTTGGGGGGCCTGTTCTGAGCATCTTGGGGAGCCTGTACTGAGCATCTTGGGGGATCTATTCTGAGCATCTTGGGAGCCTGTTCTGAGCATCTCGGGGAGCCTGCCCTGAGGCTCTTACAAGACCCTATCTTTTACCCAAAACATAGAAACAAGCCAAGTGTCCATCAGCAGGTGCCCATCGGGGTGAACAGTCGGAGCCCCCTCCAGTCCAACCACCATCAGCCGCAGAAAGGACAGAAGCTCCACGGCCACCACGAGGCTGCGCCTTGAGAGCCCGGGGCGCACGATGGCGGCGGACGCAGAGGGCCGCGCGATTCCATCCGCAGGAGAGCGCAGGCCTTGCGCTGGGCGGGGAGCCGTGTCAGGGGGTCTCGCCAGCCCCACGACGCGGGCCATGAGCTCAGCTGAGATGCGGCAAGCGAGGACCACGGAGGAGAGCGTCCCCCGGGGCGCGCGCCGGCCCTGCTGCTCCGGTGGCCGTCCGCTCTCCAGTGGGCCGCCCCCTCCACCCCCAGAGGTCTCTGCTCCGGGCCCTGAGCCGCCAGCAGGGTCCGCCACGAGGAGGTGGCCGAGGAGGACGTCGGGGTCCAGGTGCTGAGGGAGCCGCTGCAGAGGGGGGCGGAGAAGGTACCCGGAGAAGGTACCGGGGTTGCGCCCCGACGTGCCCGGAGCTGAGCGCGCCAGGCGAGTGCCGGCCTGTTCCTGCGGCAGGAGACTGTTCCTTTCCTCCGCTCCGGGGGCGCGGCCCCATTACCAGGACGCGCCCTCGCGGGTGTGGGCCTCGGGCGCAAACACAGCTCTGAACACGCCTCGCCCTGGGCGCGGGCGCGTGGCCCGAGAGCAGCGTGGAGCGGCTGCTCAGACAGGCAGAGCGAGGCGACGGGAGGACTCTGCCCCGGCCGGGCCGCCGCGTCCGCGTCCATTTCGGTTCTCTGGGAGGTGCCGGAGGCCGCTCGATGCCCCAGCGGAGCTCAGCTCGGCCCAGACGCGGCCAGCGCCCTTCTCCAGCCCCTTAGTGCGGTCGGAAGCCTGCGGGCCCGCGCGCCTCTGCGGCCATCCCGCGCGGCTGTGGGCGTTCGCGGCCGAGGGGCTTCTACGCACTGTCTGTCTCGGACAGGCCTAGGGTGCGGCCAGGCTCCCCAAAAGGGCCAGGGGGCTTTTCTTGGGGTGTCCAGAGTCTGCTCTCGGCCCCTGGGGGAGGAACTCGGGGTCCGTCGGGCCGGGAGCTGGAAGTGTGTCCCGGAACGCACAGAACCCAGAGGGTCTGCGGTCCTCGCAGGGGGCCCTGGAGGGGGGCAAGCTCTGCCCCTCCAAATCCCCCGCCGAGCTCCTGCTGTTCCTTGCCCGGAGACCCCGCCCCGGCCCTTCTGCTGACAAGAGTCTGGGGCTCCTCCGGGGGCAGCCCCATCTGGACCCTTCTGCCCGCCTGAGAATCTTCCCCGGGCTCTCAGCCTGCGGCCGAGCTCCCCTCCTCTGCCCTGTGGGTCCCCCTCTGTCCTGGATACCCATAAACACGAATAAACCCCCGTCTGCCCCATTTTTATTTGGACCTGGCAGCCATGTAAATGCTCCAAAACTGTGCCAATTTTCTCTTTTTCTCCTGCTAATCTGTCTGAAGCTCCCGTGTCCAGCTCGGGGTGGGGGGTGGGGAATCCCTGTGAGTGGACACTGTCCACTAACTCATTCTCATTTCCCCCCACAGAACAGCCATATCAACAGCGGGCCCTGCTCCTCCTCTGTCCTACTCTACGAGCTCAAAATGCATCCTCCTATAGAGCAACAAAATCCCCCTTTTTTATTTTATTATTATTATTATTATATTAATATCTTTTACAAGATTGTGTATTCCCTGTAGGTTTCCCATCACCGATTCATCCGTGAACTGTCACCATAGCCCCTTGTGCTCTTTCCTCCCCCATTTTGAACCCTTCCCTCCCCCTCTCTTGCTGAATGTCTCTATTTGGCTCCCCTATATTCCTGCTATAAGTGAAACCATTCCAAATTTTTCTCTTTCTTTCTGGCTTATTTAGCTGAGCGTGAGCCCTTCTAGCTCCATCCATGTTGCTGCTAATTGTATGTGTTTATCTTTTTGATGGCTGCGTAGTATTCCATTGTGTATAGACCACATCTTCTTGATCCAATCATCTATTTGGGGCCATCTGGGTTGTTCCGTATCTTAGCCATTGTAATACCACTTCTGGGAATCTCCCCAAAGGACACAAAAATATTAATCCAAAAAGACACCTGCACCCTTATGTTTATTGCAGCATTGCTTACAATAGCTAAGATATGGAATATCCCCTTTTCTAAAGAATACCCCAAATGTTTTTAACACCCCCTTTTTTGGCACCCTCCTGCAACACTATCATTTCTTTGTTGACGCACAGAACCAGCCCCCGACTCCTGTCCTTGCAAAGAAAGGCCCTCCTTTGTCTGATTATACAGTAATTAGGCTGCTAATGGCGCTCCTATTATGCGCCGGATTAGACGCTTAGTGTAATTATAGCAACCGTTCAAATCTGTATTAAAACCATGTAATTGCTTGGCAGGGCTGGGTGACCACGACGGTTCTGCTGCCCTGGAACGCAGAGGGGGGCAAATACCCCCCTCCCGCCCACGGCAGTTCTTTCCAGCGAGGTCCTCGAAAGAGCGCACGGAGGGGCGGCTCCGGGCACCCAGGAAATCCCGGAGGAAATCAGAGCGGGTGGAAGAGTTTCCGGAGAGGGGTGTCTGCATATCCCTGTTGGGGTGCAGACGGTCAGCGGGTCAGGGGGACAGCCGGCCCGCAGCTACTACTCTGTTTGAAGGCAAACATGTGGCCCCGCAGGGAAGCCGCAGGCCCCGACCCGCCCCTCCCCCGATGCCGCGCGCCAGGTGAGAGCAGGTGGGGATCTCCTTGCGCGCGTGCATCTCAGCTTCTTGGTTATTTCGGTTGCTAGGGGATACTCCAGCGAGGGCCTGGGGGACAGATTCTCACAGAGCCCTGGGTGGGTGAGCGCCCCCAGCCCTCAGACAGTCTGTGCGCCCTGAGCCGGGTACGGGGCCGACTTGGATAAAGGGGCCCCGCAGGGGGAGGGATCGAGAGGTGCCCCGCATCCAGTACTGCGCCCTCGGGAGGGACAGAGGGGGACCCCGACGGGGGACGCCTGGAGCCCCGGGGGCTTGGGGAGGCGGGAGCTGGTGATTTTTCAGATTGTGCTTCTGTGTTTCCTGAGAGCGATTACAGACGCTGGCGCGGCCTGGCCCCAGGGCGCCCTGGCTGGGGACTGTGAGTTCTCACCAGTGCAGGTCTCCTCCCGCCCCAGCCTCTGCTCAGCCCCAGCACGCACCCAGAGAAAGACTCCCCGCCCGGAGCGTCCACTGCCCGGCTGGGAAGGCCGCGACTTCACAGAACAAGTGGGACCCGCTCTCTGCCCCCTGCCGTGTCCTCGCCCGCCTGGTCCAGGAGGGAAAACGCTGGTGCCATTTTCTCTCCATCCATCCCCAAGATCAGGGACGACGTGTGAATCACCTTATGCTTTCTGGATGGACAGAACCAAAACGGGGAAGAGATTAATTCTTCAGCAGATGCAAATCACTCTGTTTTTTTCTAAGATTTATTTATTGATGCACACAAGAGCTGGGGTGCAGGCCAGAGGTGCGGGGGTGAGAGGACTCCCCAGAGACAGAGTGGGGAGCAGAGACCAGGGAGGCCTGTGAGTTCATCTTTTCCATAGCTGCATAGTATTCCATTGTGTATAAAGACCACATCTTTTTTAAAAAAAGATTTATTTATTTACTCTGTGAAGAAGAGCTGGGGTGCAGGCCAGAGGTGTGGGGGTGAGAGGACTCCCCAGAGACAGAGCAGGGAGCAGAAGCCACGGAGGCCCCTGAGTTCATCTTTTTCATAGCTGCATACTATTCCATTGTGTATACAGACCACATCTTTTTAAAAAAGATTTATTTATTTACTTTTGCATAGATGAGCTGGGGTGCAGGCCAGAGGTGTGGAGGTGAGAGGACTCCCCAGAGACAGAGTGGGGAGCAGAATAGGCGGATCCACTGAAACCCACTGCTGAGGGGAGCAGCAGGGAGACAGGAGGGGTCTGCTGTGCCCTGTGGGATGCTCCCTGGCTGGGGCTCGAACTCGTGCCGCAGCGGCTGCAACAGCTTCATAGGCTGAGACTCACCCCTATGCCCCCAGATACTCTCTGCCCGCCAGTCTACACTGCAGGCAGCTCAGACAACGGGTCTGGGTGCCTTATCTCCCCTCTTGGGGGCAACGTCCAGCCAGACACAGCAGACGGCCCCTCTTGGCTTCCCTCTAGGAGGTGGACGCGTCCCCTCCCTGTGTCCCCACCTCCTCTTTCTTCAGGGCCCCCGTGGCCCCCCAACATCCCCGTCTCTTTACCGCACATCCGGAGGAGAGTCTGCAGAGGGCAGTGTCCGGTGTGCCCCCTGACCGGTGTCCCCGTATCTCTGGCGCACGCCGGGAGGGCAGGATTCCCCGTTCACCTGAAACGCAAACGTCGGGTCTTGGACACAGGGCACAGCAGGGGCAGCAGCGGCCTCGGGCCAGGGAAACAGCATCCACGGAGAAGGGGGCCCGAGGCCGGGGTGACCACGTGCACGGGGCTGCAGCGGCGGTGCCGGTGAGACAGGCACGAGGGGGCAGCGGGCTGGCCTCTTGCCTCTGCGCGAGGTGGACAGAGAAAACAGCGCAGCAGACTGAGCAGACCGGAGCCAGGCCCAAAGACCCGCTCGGAGCTGGGGCTCCCACGGGGAGACGGCAAGGGGGCCGAGGGGCAGACGGGGTGCTGGTGTGGCCACACACATCTGAGGATTACGACCCCGCTCCCCTACATCACACACAGCGCCGAGCCCGCACAACCTCCGACGGACGCCACGACGGAGTCCAGTCTTCAGCTCACCCAGCCCGTGACCCAAAGGGAGTGGACAACCTCCGTGTCTCAGCCCCCGGCCATCGGCCACAGACATCCCGGCGCAGAGAACAGCCTCGCTCCGTCCTCGCCAGAAGCCAACACGCCACCGGCCATCGTCCAGCTGCAGCCACTAGGACCCGCCGGGGACCCACGTGGGGCTTGAGAAGAGCCGCAGGGACCTGCAGGGAGAAGGGCTGGAGGGCTGGACTTCTCTTTGCACAGACAGAACTTCCAGACGCAGAGAAGGGCAAGCAGGACGAGTTTCTAAACGTCCAGGGGACACTCCTCCTGGCCTCCCGCCTCGACCCTGCCCCAGGCGAGAGCCGGGACGCGGCTGGCTCCAGAATGTCCCGGGAGATTGAGCAACGGGCCTGACATCCTCGCCGACAATTACAGGTTGGGGGGATGACACGAGGCGGGGAGGAGACAGACGGGAGTCAGCTGCGGCCTCAGGCTGCTGGGCCATCTAGTCAACTGGTCACCTCAGTGGCCACTGTGTATGAAGACACTCAGGATGGGCGACGCAGGGACATCTGGTCGGCCCCCATCTCGCTGCACATTACCCACGAAGAATCCAGGATTGTACAAAGCAAAAACCGTACAAAAATGCGGAATCTGCCTTCAGGTTTGGGGGCGGGGGCAGGCCCAGCATTTTTCTACAATGTTTGCTTTCTATTCCCGGTGTCGTCCCCCTAGAATTCCCAGCCCCCACTCCCTGTGGCCCATCACCCCATTCCTGTGCTCTTCCCGCCCTCGTTTAGGCCCTTCTCCCTCCCTCTCCCCTGCAGAATGTCTCATCTGAGGATAGTTCATCTAGAGGATGTCTCATCTGATTTATAGTTGCCGCTTAACTTTTTTTTAAGATTTATTTATTATGCATAAAAGCTGGGGTGCAGGCCGGAGGCGTGGGCCGGCGAGAGGTTCACCAGGGACAGAGTGGGGAGCAGAACAGGCAGATCCACTAAAACACACTGCTGAGGGGAGCAGCGGGGAGACAGGAGAGGTCTGCCGCGCCATGTGGGAATCTCCCCTGCCAGGCGTCGAACTCTCCCTGCCGCTGCCGACAGCTCCACAGCGCTGCGCTAACCTGCTGCGCCACTGGGGAGGCCCCAATTTTGTTTTATTGTTATTACTTTTTCCCTGATTCCTGATCGGGTTCCCCTATATTCCTCCTTCTGGCTCATTTCACTGAGTATCCCCCCTTCCATCGCCATCCATGCTGTGGCAAATGGCACGCGTTTATCCTTTTTGCTGGCTGCGTGATATTCCATTCTGTGTCTAGATCATGCTGTGTGTTTCCTTTTAAAGACACCTGCTTGAATCTCTGTCGCTGGCTCCCTGACCCCGAAGTTGGCCCCAGCCCTACAATTCCTGGGGGAAGAGCATCGAACGCAGGTATTTTCCCCTAAGGTGCTTCCCGCCCGCCTGCATTCAGAAATAGCGGGTAGCATTTCAGCAGTGCATTTGGTTACTTTGCTTGTGGTTATTTTGCTTTAATTTATTTTTGTCTTGAGGCAACACCGGCTTCCAATATGGCACAGGATTTAAGGTGTGGGATCACGCCCTTTTGTCCTCTGAGATCCACTCTCTGAATGTTTTTCAAAACCCCAGGAAGTTTTCGACCAACAACTTCGCTAGACACAAATCTGGGCATTATTTCCCCAGAGCGAGTCCAGCTCTAAGGCCAAACCCTCCAAGGCTGCCCGTGAAGACCTCTTCTCTGTCTCTCTTCTCTGTCTCCTCGAGGTCTCTCCCCACAGGACGAGTCTTATAAATGCAAAAATCAACAAACAGCAATTAGTGGCAGGAGCTATTCATAGTCTGCAATTTTTGGCCCCACGTGGCCATCTAATTATACCCAAGAAGCCAGAGACACCCAGAGCGGGAGATCCCGAGCTCCCGGCTGTGGAACACAGTTTCTCGCTGTTTTCATGCAGCTTGTTTGTTTGCTTGGCCTCAGTCCACTCCTGAGCGCACAGGGCCCCCCGGGGCAGCGCCCGGCCTCAGTCTGGTCCACGTGTGATTCACTCTCTCCGCCCGGCTCTGTCCACTCTGCGGCCGCCTCTGCCCGGACCTCGTTCGCTGGCCCCACGATTCCTGTCCCGGACACGTGGCCGGAGCTGGGCTGCTGTGTCCAGCACTGGACCTCAAGCATCGGGGCCGTGGACACGGCTATCGGCTGCCACCGCTGCTTTCAAACGACCCCACCCGGTTCGGGAGTCGAAGTGAACGGGAGCGGATGCGGCGGGAAGGTTGGTGTCCTGACCAAAGAGCACCCTGGCCACGGGCGTCCCAGAGCTGGGCACCTTACAGGAACTGAGGGCCATTCTTGCAGGCGAGCATGCCCCCTTGTTAGAGGACCTCGCAGCCTTCCAGGTCTCCACGGCCCGCCTGCTAGGGCTCGGGCGCCACCGGATAGGATTGAGATTTCTCTTCCGGGACTCGGGGGTCCCCTTCCCAGAGGAATTCGGGTCCCCTTGTGACAAGAGTGGACATCCCAGACTCAGCCATTCACGGGCCTCCTTCTAGGCTCACGAGGCACCTTAGGGGGACGGCGTCCCCGCCGGTCGAGGGCCGTGCGCTCTTCGGGAAAACCCTGTTTGGGGCGGTGCGCTCAGGGCGCGCACGGCCGCAGAATGTACGTGTGTCCGCGCGTACGCAGGCAGCGCTGTGGCCTCCTTGGAAATCCAGCCGTTTCTGGCGGAAGCGGTCACGCAGAGAATTCACGCCTTCGAGGCGGGTCCTG
The DNA here is from genome assembly GCA_004024925.1 of Scalopus aquaticus. Lineage (NCBI taxonomy): Eukaryota > Metazoa > Chordata > Mammalia > Eulipotyphla > Talpidae > Scalopus > Scalopus aquaticus. The sequence goes on from PVIJ01022004.1 coordinate 8,277, forward strand.
CTGCGTTTGGTCATTGTGGATGGACAGAGGGATCGTACCGATGAAGCTTGAATTCTGCAAGATTCCTGTTCTGTGTACACCTGCATATAGGTGTATGGACTGGACAGCTTGAATTCTGCAGCGTTCCTTGCATATGGGATACGTGTGTAACTTGAGTTCTATGATATAAGATAGAAAGAGACTATATGCATAGTATAGGATTCCCACAATATAGGGTATATATGCATAGTATAGGATTCCCATAATATAGGACACATATATAACCCGAATTCTATGATATAGGATATATACATATATAACTATGTACACAGTATAGGATTCCTAAAATATAGAATATATGTATGTAACTTGAATTCGGCAGGATTCCTATAATACAGGATACACAGATATCTATAAAACCCGAATTGTATAATATAGGATCTATAACTATATATATATGTATATATAGCATAGGATTCCTATAATATGGGGGATATATATATATATATATATAACCCAAATTCTATAATACAGGATATATAACTATATATGGTATAGGGTTCCTATAATATAGTGTATATATATAACCCAAATTCTATAACATAAGATATATATATAATCCAAATTCTATAATATAGAATATAAATATAACTATACATAGTATAGGATTCATATAACATAGGATATATATATAAAACTTGAATTTGGCAGGATTCCTATAATATAGGATATGTATATATAAAAAACCCAAATTCTATAATATAGGATCTATAACTATATATAGTATAGGACTCCTATAATATAGGATATATATATATATAACCCAATTCTATAATATAGGATATATAACTACATAGAGTATTGGGTTCCTATAATATAGGATATATATAACTATATAGAGAGTATAGGATTCCTATAATATAGAATATATATAACCCGAATTCTATAATATAGGATATATATAACTATACACATAGTATAGGATTCTTATAATAAAAGATTTGGCAGGATTCCTATACTATAGGATATATCTATATATATCCTATAGTATAGGATATACTTGGATATAGGATATAGTATCCTATAGTGGATAGTGGATATACTTGGATATCCACTTGGATATATAATTGGATATCCAAGTATAGTGGATATACTTGGATATAGTATAGGATACAGTATGGGATATATATATATATATATATATATATATATATATATCCTATAGTATAGGATATACTTGAGTTCTATAAGATACCATAACTTGAGTTCTATGATATAAGATATATAGAGACTATATACATAGTATAGGATTCCCACACTATAGGGTATATATAACTATATATATAACTATATACATAGTATAGGTTATGTAGTCCTATAAATCCTATATTATATATCCCGGAATCTATATATAATATAGGGTTTATAGGACTATATATATAGTATACGATTCCTGTAATATAGGATATTTATATAAAACTTGAATTAAGGCACTCACGTCCTGTGTCATCTGACATATAAGCCGGTCCCCCGACCGCGCGTGCCAAAGGCGCGGAGACCCCACAGCGCCCAACTTACAGGGGTTTTCTGGTCTCTCGAGGCCTGCGCTGTGGCTTCTGAGGAATCCCAGGCGCTTCCAGACCAAAGCCTGTCGGGCCGGGTATGGGCCGGGTATTGCGGAACCATCGGGGAGCGCCGAGCGGGCAGGCGCGCTGTCAGCCCCCGGAGGAGAGGTCAGCTCTCCGGGGGCCTCCGCACGTCTCCCGGCTCCAGGCCGTCCCTCCCTGGCAGGGAAACTCCGGCCCCGCGTCCCAGCGCGCGGGAGCCCGGGGCGCGCCCTGGGCGCAGCAGGACCAGGTGGCCGCGGGCCCGGGCTTGGCCAGCGCCTCCCCGCGCACTGTGGCCGTTCCAGCCGGGGCCTGGCCACTGCCGGGGCAGGCCCGAGCAGGCGCGGAGAGCACAGATGCGGGCGGGCGCGGCTGGCGGCCATGGCCAGAAAACCCCCAGACCCGGGTCTGGTTTCCTGCCGCCCCTTCCGGGGGGCCCCGGTCTCCATCGGGGCGCAGTGTCCGGCCCTGCCGCAGCCCCACGGGCCTCTGGAAGGGGCCGGGGCGGGCGCGCCCTCAAGCGCAGCAAGTCGAGGCAGTTTTCAATCTCGCGCGTCGGGGGAATTGCACCCCGCATCTTCTGGAGTGCGCTCTCCCGAGGCGGGGTTCAGATGCGGGGCTGGGGGGCAACCGCGTGTGGGTCCACGCGGACCCTACCCGGCCCGGCCTGGGGTCCGGCCCTCGCGCGCGCCCGACTGTGCTCCCCGGAGCTTTGGGAACCGCGCTCGGGGCTGGGGGCACCCAGGAAGCCCCGCGCGCGCGCCCACGACGGGCCAGGACCCCGGGCGCCCCGCCAGCTCGGGGGACCGGGGTCCGCCGGCGCTGCGCCCGACGCGACCTGAGACTCCCCGTTTCTTCCTATTTTTCAACTTTACTTTCGGCCCCGCCCTCCGCCCCAGCCTTCCGGGCCGGGCGCCGGGGCCGAGCGGCGGCGCGTCCTGGGGGCGCACGGGCCGCACCCCTCCGTCCGGGCGCGCGGGGGCTGCGGGGGCCCCTCCTCGCCCTTCCCGGGGGCCGGCGGCGGGGCGCGGCGGGGCGGGGGAGGGCCGGGCCCGCGGCGAGTGGGGCGGCGCCCGCGGGCGGACGGGCGGGGACAGCGCGCGCCCCGCCCCGGCCCTTCCGCCCGGCCCCCCATTAGCGCGCACGCAGCGCCCGCGCGGGCGGCGGCGGAGCCGGGCCGAGGAATGAACGCCGAGCGCGCCGCCCGCGGCCCACACCCCGCCTCGCCCCCGCCCGCCAGGGCCGCGCCCCCCGCCGCGGCCGCGCCGCATCCCCCGCCGCCGCCCGGCCCCCCGGGCCCGCCCCCCGCGGCCGGCGGCTACTCCCACCAGCTGCTGCTGCTGCTGCTGCAGTGAGCGCGCCCGCGCCCCGCCATTGTCCCCGCCGCGCCGCCAGCTGCGCCGGGCCGCGGGCCGGGAGGCGGGGGGCGCGCATGGGGGGGCGCCGCTGATGCCGCCGCCGCCGCGCCGCCCGCCCAGGCTGCGTCCCGGCAAGCCCGGCTCCCCGCGCGCCCCGGCCCGGCTGGGCGCCCCGAACCCCAGCGCGCCCCCATGGAGGCGCCCGCGCCGGCCGCGGCGGAGCCCGACGCCCCGGAGCGCCGCGGGGAGACCCCCGACGGCGCGCCCGCGCCCCGCGCCGACCCCGAGGCGCCCGTCGCCTACTGCCCGCAGGACTTCGACACGGTCGCCACGGTCGGTGAGTGAGGCCGCGGGGCGCCGGCCCGCGGGGACGCGGCGTCAGACAAAGGGCCGCGGCGCCTCGCCCGGCCGCCTCGGGGCCCCCGGCCCTGCGCTCCGCCCCTCAGCGCCCGGACAGTCGCGGGGCGCTCGCGGACCCTGCTTTAGAAGGCGCCACAGTTGGAGCCACTGCACCCACCGTGGCCCCCTGGCGACCACCGGCGTCCGGGCGCCCCACATCACAGATCCGCTGGGGTTTCCGTCACCTGCGCGCCTCGTGCGCTCCCCGGCGGGGGCCCCCCGGGCGGAGGCACCTGAGCTCTCGCCTCGTCGCCGGCGTCCTCGCTGCCAGGCGGCGGGGGACTGCCCGGGGCGGCTGGCTCTGGGCCGAGGGCCGGGGGAGCCAGGGGGGGCGGGGGAGGGGCGGGGGGGCGGTGTCCCGAGCGTTACCGGGGCGGGAGCGGAGGGACGGGCGCTGGATCACGCCTTTCCTGACGCCGCGCGTGCCTGGCGTGGGCTCTCGCCCGAAACCTGGCAGGGTTCTCCCCATTTTTCCCTTCCGCCTTTACCTTTGAACTTGACTCCGACAACGGGCCAGCTTGGAAAGGCAGGTTTCCGGGTCCGCGTGTCCCCAGAGGCGCCGGTTATGGGGCCACCCCAGGGGACCGCGACGGCCCGACCCACCGGGGCCTCTGGATTCAGACAGCTTGGCGTCTTAGCAACCCTTGGTGACTCAGGGGACCTCAGGAAGATAACGGGGATGGGATGGGGACACGGCTGTGCGCCCTGGGGGGCGGTGGGGCAGAGGTCCACGGGTACTTTCTGGGGTCCCGCATTTGGAAAAGAAGAAGGTGGGCGTCGAAGCTGGAAGCCGAGGAGCAGGGTCCTGAGTTAAGGCTGTTTGGAGGAGAGGGGTCTTAGAGGCCCTGAAAGCCGGCGTAGAGGGGGCCGCTCCCTCGCGCCCCCTTCCCAGGTCTGGCTGTTGGGCTAGGAGGGGGCAAGTACCCCCTCTCTTCCCTCCCTCTCTTCAGCTCTGTCTTCCCCTCTGTCTCCATCTCCTCCCCCCATCTCTTTCCCTTTCCCCTCTTCCCTCAGCTCTCTCTCCTCTCTCTCTGCCCCTCCCTCCGGGAAGCCCTCCTGGGCTGATTTCGGGGTGGATCAGCTTTGCCCAGCCCCTGGCGACACAGAACTCCAGCCCCGTGAGCCTCCCGGGTGGGCGGAACCCCCAGCGCCCCGTAGAGACTGGGGGAGCCCCTCAAACACCCAAGCGTCTATTTGGGCACCAGCTTGGGTGTGTTGAGAAGGGCGGGGCGGGAGGCCAGACCGCAGGGCGTGGCCGGTGGTAGGCTGGGGACCCCACCCATCAGTTGTTTGGGGTCCCCTGGGGGCCCAGCCAGGCAGATATGGGGTGCCGGTGAGTCATCTGCTGCGTAAAAATAGATTGTGGCCCTGGGGACTTGTGGGGTCCGCGGGGACGCGCGCACTGGGGATGGTGTTGCCGCTGAGGCCCAGGATGCTTGGCGACAAGGATGACTTCCGGTGGGCTCCAGGGGCGCGAGGGGAGCACCTGGTTGGAGCAGCCGGGCTGGACCGCACCTGTGCGCGCGCGCGTGCGCGCAGAGACGGAGACCAACACCCAGGCGTGGGTGTGAGCGCGAAGAGAGGGTGAGAGGTGGAGAGAGGAAGGAGACTGAGGCAGAGATAAGCAGCGAGCCGGAGAGAGAGATGGGGAGGCAGGAGGCAGGGACAGACTTGCGGAGGTGGACACAGATGGCGGCCGGGAGAGGGCGCCCGGGGACGAGGGGCGGCCGCGGGTGTGGTCTGGTGACACCTGAGCTCCCTCCCGCTGAGTCACGGTGTTGCAGGCGCCTTATCTCATAAAACAATGACTAAAAGAGACCGAGATGGGCGAGACGGGGAGACACGGAGGGCCCCACGCGCCCGGGGCTGTGGCTTTGGAGGCGCTTTCCGCAGCCCCGAAACCCCTTCCCGAGCGTCCTCTCGAGGACCCTTCTGGCACCGTCGTCCCGAGCCCCCTTGACAACCGTGAGCTCTCTGGGAGCGGGGGGCTGCGTCTGCACCCCACGCTTGCGCCCTGGCTGCATCGGGCTGTCTGGGTGGGGACGGCGCCTTGGGGCTCCCCTGGGCGCGGCCAGCTGCCGGCCGGCTCCGGGTGCGCAGGCCCCGCTCGGCCCAGCGCCAGGCCGTGTTCCCAGACGCCTTCACCAGCCCCGGGCGCCGCCCCCCGCCCCCCGCCCCGGGCCTGCCGCCACGCTCCTCGCTTCCTCGCCCCCGTGGGGACAGGTCAGCAGACCCCGGGGCCGGTGCCCAGCGCGGGAGGGAACGAGTCACAGCACCCCGGGGGCCGAAAACCCACAGGGAACGATAATGGGGAAGATGGGGCGGGAAGAGCAGGTGAGGCCGGAGCAGGGTGGAAAGGACGGGGGGTGCGGGGCGGAGACGGGCGAGCGCTCAGACGCGGGCACCCAAACCTGCCCGTCCGGGAGCAGGGTCTCCCCAAGATTGTGTCCACCCAGAAGCTCAGACAGACCCGGACCTTGCTTGGAAGAAAGTTCCCCGCAGGGCTGACGGAGGTGCGAAGGCCCCGCCCCGGTTAGCGCCCCACCCCCAGGACAGCGTCCTCGGGAGGGACAGACCAGGAGACACAGACACGGGGGTGTGGCCGCGTCCCCCCTTCTCTTCTTTCGGGGACCCTCGAGCCCAGCTTGCTGATGCCAGCACTGGGAGTTTGGGGTGTGCGTCTGCAGGGAAGGAGTTAATGGGTCCATGCAGGCCCCCCAATGCCCTCTTCTCCCGGCTGCACCCCACAAATTGAATCCTGTGGGGGCCCCTCCCCTGTGCTGGGCAAGCAGGTTCAGGCCTGCCGGGGCCCTGGGGACAGCTGTGCTCCCCGAGGCGCCAGCTCCGCCTTCCTGGGGGCCCCGCTCCGCCCTGCAGGGACACAGCTAGAGTGGACGCAGGCCGTCACAAGGGTCTCGGGGCGGACAGCCTGTCCCGGGCAGGGCCAGACAGACCTCAGATGGACACTGTGGCCAGCGTCCTCCGCAGCAGACGGCCTGATAACTGGGTGCCGTGGCGGCCGCTGCCTTTTATCTGGCACAGGCAGGGGGTCCTCTTAGCCCAAGATGACCTTGTTGGGGGGGAGCTGATGGTCACCTTGTGGTTCCAGGCGGCCACCACACTGGCCGTTGGCCACTGGCCTCAACCTGTTATCTTGCCGCCTCCCTGGATGTCCCAGCAGGGACCGCACCTTCCAGCCTGCTAATCCCAACGTGGGTTCCCCATCTCGCCAGCCCCCATCCCTGGGAGGGTCCCCCCAAATCCCTGGGTCACCTAACAGGACAGGACAGAAGTACCCTGCATGCTTAAAACATTCGAAGACTTTCTTGGGAGCTGCGGGCCAGGAGCTGGCACCACGTCAACAGGGGTGTCGAATCCATGATCGATGGAATACTATGCAGCCATGAAAAAGGAGCCAACGGTGAAATCCTGTCATTTGCAAGAGGGAATCTTGCCCTGTGACATCTTGGCGGCCTGGATGACCACACACTTAATTCCCATGTGGGCCATGCTCCTTGGTCTGGGAGAGGATCTGGTGACCGCCTTAAGTGGACAGCGCCGAGTTTCTTAAGATTCAGGCTCATATTCTGATGCAACCTGGAGGCGTCCAGTGAAACGTTGCCTGAGCTGGCTGGGTCACAAACCTCCTGTCCCCAAACCTGGTCTCTCCAGGTGATGGTCAGCCCGGCTGGACTCCCAGTGAGAGAAGATGAAGACAGGGGTTCTAGAACCCCGGTGGTACTTACTGGCAGAGGAAGCTGAGAGATGAGACAGGACTGTCCCTGAGTGGGTTGTCCAGCCCCCAAGACAGGATGGGACAGCACAGACAGAGCTGGACATGGGGCGCAGACGTCCTGCCGGAGCAGGAAGGACGCAGCTGGGCAGTGACCTCAGCTGCGTCTGGGAGCTGGGGGTCCCGGGCGTTCGTCTGTGCCCAGTACGTCCTTGGGGTTCCCCTCCTCCCTGGCCCTGGGTGATGGCACAAGCTGGGTGCAGGGGGCGTCTGCACCCTCTCCCTCTCCTCAGGGCCGTTTCTGGGTGGCCTGGGAAGAGCCCACCCTGGACAAGGGTGCAGGAGGCGGTTCCCGAACCTGGGCTTTTGATGTGGCCAAAGATGAGATGCTCTTGGCTCTCTGGGGTCTGCAGTGGTTGCTGGCCCGGAGTGGAGGTGGCTCAGGCCTGGGGTGGGGAAAGGGGTGGCTCAGGCCTGGGGTAAGGGTGCCTCAGTCCTGGAGTGTGCGTACCTCAGGCCTGGGGTGTGGGTGGAGGTGGCTCACATCTGGGTAGCGATAGAGATGGCTCAGGCCTCGGGTGGGGAAAGAGGTGGCTCAGGCCTGGGTAGGGGTAGAGGTGGCTCAGGCCTCAGATGGGGAAAGAGGTGGCACAGGCCTGGGTAGGGGTAGAGGTGGCTCAGGCCTGGATAGGGACAGAGGTGGCTCAGGCCTGGATAGGGACAGAGGTGGCTCAGGCCTGGGGTGGGGAAAGAGGTGGCTCAGGCCTGGGGTGGGGACAGAGGTGGCTCAGGCCTGGGTAGGGACAGAGGTGGCTCAGGCCTGGATAGGGACAGAGGTGGCTCAGGCCTGGGTAGGGGTAGAGGTAGCTCCATCCTGGGGTGAGGGTGAAGGTGGCTCAGGCCTGGACTGGGGACAGAGCTGGCTCCGGCCTGAGGTGGGGATAGAGGTGGCCCAGGGCCATGGTGGGGGAAGAGGTGGCTCAGGCCCCTCCCCGGGCCTCAGGGACAGGACAGTCTCTGCGTGGGGAGGAAGGCCTCTGCTCTGCTTCCAGCCCCTACACCCTCAGCGGCTGCAGGTTTTAAAACCCTCTGGCTCCATCGCCCCGCTCGTGGCAAGACGGCCTGAGTGTGCGCAGGGCAGGAGTGTGCCAAAGAAACACAGGGCCCACCTGCGTCCTCGGGCGTGGACAGGGCCATTGGGGGCCGGAGGGCCTCCCCACCCTGGGGTCTGCGGGCCTGGCGAGCAGCAGATGCGCCTGCCCGACCGGGGAGGGGCAGACTCACCCACAGCGAGCGGAGCGGAGCGGGGCGCGGCTGTGCGCCCCGAGCAGGCGGCGAGGCCGGGGCGTCTGGGGGAGACGAGGGGCTGAGGGGCGGGGGAGGGCGTGAGGCCGGAGCCCTGCCGGACCCGGGCGTCTGCCCTGCGTCCGGGTCAGCGCGTCCTTCAGCGCGGGGACGTCTCCCGCGAGGCCTGCCCCCCAGGCTGACCCCGCCGCCCCCGCAGGCACCGGCACCTTCGGGCGCGTGCAGCTGGTCCGCGAGAAGAAGGCGCAGCAGTTCTTCGCGCTCAAGGTGATGCGCATCCCCGACGTGATCCGCCTCAAGCAGGAGCAGCACGTGCACAACGAGAAGGCGGTGCTGCGCGAAGTGCGCCACCCCTTCCTCATCCGCCTGTGAGCGCCCCCGCGCCCCGTCCTGCTGGGGCCTCCCCACCCCTGCAGCCCCCCCCCGCCCCCGCATGCCCTGCCCGGTGATCGTCTGCGTCCTCCCTGCCCCTGCGCGCCCGTGTCCTCCCTGCGCGCCCCGCCCCAGCCTCCCCCGCGTCCCCTGCCCC
>PVIJ01022005.1:0-17183 GCA_004024925.1 Scalopus aquaticus
TTTTTTTTTTTAAAGATTTATTTTTTATTTATACATACAAGCTGGGGTACAGGCCAGAGGCGCGGGGCGGTGAGAGGGTTCACCAGAGACAGAGTGGGGAGCAGAACAGGCATATCAGAAATACACTGCTGAGGGGAGCAGCGGGCGAGGCAGGAGAGGTCTGCCGCACCATGTGGAATTCTCCCTGGCTGGGCATCGAACTCGCTGCCGACAGCTCCACAGCGCAGCGCTTAACCGCTGCGCCACCAGAGAGGCCCTTGATAAGATATTTAAATCTTCATGATTATATTGGCTCTTGTTTTGTGGCCCAACATATGATCTATCCTGGAGAATGTTCCATGTGCAAATGAGAAGAATGAATAGTCATCTTGGCGTTTCAGTATGTTGTATGTTGGGGAGAACTGATATGCTGGCACCAAGTCAGGTGGTAGGAAAGGGATCTGGTGGGGTCCAGTTGCTGGTGAAACTGGTGTGAAGGGGTGGCTTGAGTTTGTGGTATTTCTGATAGCGCTCCTCTCTGGCAGCACCTCTAGCCACCTCTTTCCACCCACCTTTTGTTATAAGGAGTTCAGTTTCCTCACTGTCCCCTCTGGCATGGTCAACATTAGTCTCTTATGTCCAAGAGGTGCTTTAGTTTTGCCCCAAGTTATGGGATCCTCTGGGTCCAGTGCCCTCCTGGACTATTTTTAGATTATCTTCCCAGAAGTGAAGCAGGGAATCTCCTCAGACACCATCTTCTCCAATTAGTCTTTCTTTTTCTTTTTTAAAAGACCAGGCAAGATTTAGGTTCAGGGTCTTTTAAAAAAACATATTATTTAGGTAATACTGATTTACAACACTGAATAGATTTCCAGTGTACAGTTTCTCAACTCAGCCACTATCACATCATGCCCCACCACCAACCAATCTAGCCCTCCACTTATTCTAACCCCCTACCTTTCTTCTGTCTGGTAATCACAGTCTATTGTCAGTCTAAAGGTTTGTTTTTATTTTGTTGTTTATTTGTATTGCTTCTTTACCACAAATGAGTGAAATCACTTGGTATCTTTCTCCTTCTGACTTTTCACTTAGCATAATCCCTTCAGGGTCCATCCATGTTGTTCTTAATGGCAAGATTTCATCCTTTTTAAATAGCTGAATAGTATTCGATTATGTGTATATATATATATATATATCAAGGTATTTGTTTAAGCACTGCAAACTTCCTGTCTTAGACTTGATGGAATGACAGAATCACTTTGTTTTTCACTAAAAATGGTCTTTTCTTCCCTGTTCTTTAATAAATAGCTTTTGCCCCTTGATTATGACTGGTTTGTACATTTTTCTGAAAGTAATATTACTCTATTTTGCATCCATTTTTGGTTTTTATTAATAACATAAAAAAATGGATACTCTCAGGGTGAATAGATTTTAAATCTTTCTTATTTAACAAGAGTTGTAAAACCTGGTGGGGAAAGCAATCACATTTTTTTGGAAATCTGATTGCATCATTAGTTGTGTAAACAGATATCACAGAATTTAAAATGTATGGAGAACAAATTTTGAGAGAATTATTGATTTTAGTTCTTGAAGACTTGTATGTTAATGAGAAATGTGTCAGAGTAAATAAAGAAAAATCTAGATGCTTCAAGAAATGAATTTTAGGGCCTCCCCGGTGGCGCAGCAGTTAAGCGCTGCGGAGCTGTCGGCAGCGACGACACGAGTTTGACGCCCGGACGGGGAGAATCTCACATGGTGTGGCAGACCTCTCCTGCCTTGCCCGCTGCTCCCCTCAGCAGTGTATTTCTGATCTGCCTGTTCTGCTACCCACTCAGTCTTTGGTGAACCCTCTCGCCGCCCCATGCCTCTGGCCTGTATCCCAGCTTATATGTATAAATAAAAAATTAAATCTTTTTTAAAAAAAAAAGAAATGAATTTTACCAAAAAGGTCATATCTTAGATTATGTATTGAGTGGGGGGAGGACAAATCCATGGTCCCTTCTGGAATGAGGTTTAGCTAACTCATGAAAGGTCAGGCTCTGACCCATACTCCGTCTTCTAGGCATTCTCCCTGAAGAGATGGTCACATAAGAACAAAGAGATGTAGGCACATGAATGTTTCTTATAAATCTGTTTTTAATGTACAAAAATTGGAAACATACCAGATATCTATCAACAGGGGACTGATTAAGTAAGTTATTGCACATATATGTAAGAAAATTCTAAAGCCATTAAATTTAATGTAACTCAATATTTATTGACATGGAGAGATGTTTATGACATTGTTGAGTGAAAAAACAAGTGAAAAATGTTGTAAGTATGATTCCATTTATGTAAAATTATACCCTCTTTGGAAAGACATTTACTTGAAGTGTTACTTATGGTTATTTATGAATGGGGTTTTGGTGATTTTTTCCCTTGACCTTTTTTAGGTTTTTGTTTCTATTGTATTATGTATATTTTATGTTTTTAAAGATATGTTTATTTATGCATACAAGCTGGGTTATAGGCCAGAGGTGTGGGGCGGCGAGAGGGTTCACCAGAGACAGATTGGGGAGCACAACAGGCAGATCGACAGAAATACACTGCTGAGGGGAGCAGTGGGTGAGGCAGGAGAGGTCTCCCGCGCCATGTGGGAATCTTCCTGGCTGAGTGTCGAACTCGTGTCACTGCTACCGACAGCTCCACAGCACAGCGCCTAACCACTGCGCCACCAGGGAGGCCCTGTGTTATGTATAATTTTTTTTTTTAAATATATATATTTTTTATTGTTATTTAAATCATTTACATTTTGTATTCCCCTTGGGTAACCCACCACCAATTCACCCGTGATCCATCTCCGTGGTCCCTTGTGTCCTTTTCTACTCCATTTTGTGCCCTTATCCTCCCCCTCCCCCCCATAATTTCAAACAAAAAAGAAAATTGGTGAATTTCTTATAATGAAGTAAATATAATAGAAAGAAAATATATTATTTATAACAGCAAATGTAACTATAATCGATTTGGGATCATTTGTTTAACAGAAGAATAAAAGTGGGAAATAATATAAAGAATTTCTTCATGCAAATAAAAATTTTAAAAGAATCTTAAAAGATGATCTAAACAGCATGACATAGTATATTGTTTAAACCAATCTGGAAGAAGACATCAATTTTTTTTCTTCTTTTTTTTTTCTTTTGGTAAATATTTCTTTGTTTTGTAGAAGAACTGGGATGTGGGTAAGAGGTACAGGGTGTAAGAGGATTTACCAGAGACAGAGTGGGGGAGCAGAACAGGCAGATTTACTGAAATACACTGCTTAAGGGAGCAGCAGGCCAGACAGGAGAGATCTGCTGTGCCATATGTGGGTTAGCTCCCTGGCTGGGGATTGAACTTAGGCTATAGTGGTGATAGCGCTGAGTCTTAACCCATAGACCACCAGGGGGCCCAAATATATCATTATCTTAAAATACCTTTTCTAGAATTATAACGATCCTTTGCACTTGCAGTGACTGCTCTTAAAAATAATTCTTCACATGGCTGTTTAGAGCCCATTCATTTGATATTTAATAATGAATTAACAATACCTAAAAAGTGTATGGAGATCCTGGTATAAGGGCAGGAGAAAATCTCCAGCCCTAAAATCTTTTGGTGCTAAATAGTGTTTGAGTGAATAGTACACTCACTCAACTTGTCTCCACTAATTGTGACACATCATCATTGTGTACTATTTGAAAGCTCTTAAGCTGTATAATTTTAAATGCAAAAAATTATTTTTTTATTGATTGAATTCTATGGTAAAGATCAAAACAATTGTTATTATTCTTTTTTTTTAAAGCTTTATTTATTTTTGCATACAAGCCTGGGTGCAGGCCAGAGGTGTGGGGCGGTGAGAGGGTTCTCTAGAGACAGAGTGGGGAGCAGAACAAGCAGGTCAACCAAAATACACTGCTCAGGGGAGTAGCAGGCCAGGCAAGAGAGGTCTGCTGCACCATGTGTGAACCTCCCTGGCTGGGCATTGAACTCGCGCCGCAGCCCCCAACAGCTCCACAGTGCTGTGCTTAACACGTTGCACCACCAGGGAGGCCCTGCTATTATTTTTTTAATGTAAGCACCAAGAAATATTCTCAAGATTTAAGAAGTTTGAGAAACATTAGGTGAGAAAAGATATCCAACTATAATAGAGAAGACAGTGAAAGACATGCACATTCTGTGAGGATTCCTTGATACATTCAGAACTATATTCTTACAGCACTCAAAAAACAAAGACAACATTTTGATTGATTCATTTACTTACATATTGTCCTGGTGTGGATCTAGGAGATGTAGTGTGGCTCTGAAACTAAAAGTTGTAACACCACCTCCGAGATTGCAGCTGAATTATGTTCCTGGAGCAATAGCTGCAATAGCAGTTTTGGTTCTTCTGCTTCTTGACTCTGGTTGAGATAAAAGGTTTGTTCCCTTCCTTCTAGGTGTTTTCTTTTTTCTTTTTAAAGATTTATTTATTTATGCATACAAGAGCTGGGGTGTAGGCCAGAGGTGTGTGTGGCGGCGGTGGGGCAGCAAGGATTCACCAGAGACAGAGTGGGGAGCAGAACAGAGGGATTGACTGAAATACATGGCTGAGGGGAGCAGCAGGCAAGACAGGAGAAATCTGCTGAGCCATGTGGGAAGCTCCCTGCCCGGGGATCAAAGTCATGCTGCAGTGGCTGTGGATAACTTCATAGAGCTGAAACTTAACCTCTTGCACCACCAGGGACACCCACCCTCTATGTTTTTTCTATTGGGAACTATTGCTGGAATTTCAACCTTAATTGCTCCTCTAGTCCTTTCAATGATTGTGCAAACACCTAAATCCCTGTATTAGATATCTTTCTGTACAAAAAAAACCTAATATGGCTTTACTCTTTACAATAAAATTCCAATTTATCATACCAAATTGAATACATGTTTTTGAGGGGGATGATTACATGGAACGTTTTCTCAAATTGTTATCCATATTTCTTGATGGTGGACATTGCCACTGCTTGCACAGATACTCCTTTTACAAACTCTTTGTATACCCTTTCCCCAGCTTTAATGTACTTTTTCATGCTAAGGCTTTTGAGCTATCTCAAAGTACTGTCTTAAGGATACAGGAGCAGTTTTGTTTAAAGATGCAGAAAACTGGAAGGGTCTAGGAGTTTGTGATTCCCCTAGAGGTTAGCTAATGAGTGATCACACTGGGAGATGAAAGTCCAGTCCCTTGTCCTGGGGTATAGTGAAATCGGGCTGAAACTGCTCTCCCAGGAATTTGCTGAAATCAAAGCCTTTTTGGTTTCCTTGTCAGCTGTTTGTACAGAGATCCTCATCTTAGGATATGCTCCAGACACTTCCAATTAGACAATAGGCCAAACATTGCTTTTCAATAAATCCTAGTGATTTTAGAATCGAATTCAACAACATAATAGCTGTATCTTTTGCACTGAATTTTAAGTTCTTTGCTCTCTGAAGGCAGGCAGAGATCATAGTTGATTCTGTACTTTATCTTATTTTCCATTAGTAGGATTTATACCAAACGGGCTAATTAGTGAATAAATGGAGGACATAGGGTCAGCAGTCAGTGATTTTATTTGGAATTGCATATAGATGTATTAAGTGAAAATTCCATGTCTCATATTCCTTTGGTATATGTTAGGTTGATGTCTCCAGACAAAACATGCTTTACTTCTATAAAGAGAATTAAATATTAGGTGACGAAGATGCATTCTACCTTGAATTTTTTTTAGCTCTGAAGAATTAGATGAAAAAGACAGTACTTCATCTTCTCTCAGTTACGAGAAATTGCTTTATCTGTTTTGTTGCTTTAGAGAGCAAGAGGAGGGGTTTTTCTTTTTGTTGCATTTTCACTTATCTTTATTTGCATAACTCTTGAAATTAGAAGACATATGGATCGCAGAAGTCAAGCTTATAAGCTTATAATCAGTGTAATATGGTGATATGTCATCTAATTGAGGCCTGCTTAGCCTTCCTTTTTTACATAATGGAGGCATAGTAGGTAATATGGAATATTAGGTTAACTGGTGATATTTTACTATTCAAGCCTGGCATGAAAATCAGTTTCCCGTTGATTTGATTTAGTTCCGTGCCTCAGGAAGTGAATAACTGAAGAAAGGTATTGCAGAATTAATTAAATATAGTTTCTTTCCTGAGTCATTCATCCTTAGAAACCAATAAATATTTATTCAGTACTCTGTAGAAAAGTGAAATTCTTTTATTAGATAAAATTTTTATTTTCCATAGTGATTTTGTTAACCCCAATATACATTTGCTGTTCAAAAAAATAACTGATCAGAATGAAAGAGTAAAATTTGTCTAATGATTTTTCTGTAAATGGAAATATAGATTTTTATTCTTGTCTGCTTTCTTTTCTTTCTTTCATATTTATTTTTCACAACTTAGTGTTGTCCAAATATACATATACATACACACACACACACACACACACACACACACACACACACACACACACGGACCTAGCATAGGAAGAGTTCTTTCCTTTCTTCACTGTGCATCAGTGTACGTACAAAGATTTTGAATCTTGTCCCTACATGCAACAAGGGACCTGAAGCACATTTTTTCTGAAGGTGGATCCCTGAGACCTGAATTCTGCCAGATGACATGGAGAGACTGATCAAAGATCTTCAAAGTGCCGGGTGGTGTACTCAAAATGTTTGTTTTGTTTTCTTTTTTCTTCAGGCACTCTTGGATTGCATATCCTTTCAGAGATGCCCTAGTTTCAGAAACACCACAATTATACTAATTAGATCAAGTAACTTAATAAATATAACATGCTTAGATTAGCTTTAGAACACTGAAAGCCCTAAAGTCAACATGAATTAAATTACAGGCCACTAATTCTTTCTCTGAAACCCTTGAAGTTAGATTTATTTTGGAATTTAGAAATTTTTAGACTTTAAAACAGAAATAAGGTAGATATACTATATCTTGCACAAAGATTCCAGCACCCCAAAATAAAATATATTAATATTTCTTAAATGAACCACATGAATAGTCATACAAATTCTGTAATAACCTCATGTTAATTCAGTGCAGATTGTGCCATAGAAAAATTATTTAAAAATTTTATTTTTGGAACATTTTTCATTTTGTATTTATGGATAAGGGATTGTGAACCAAGAAGCATGAGTGCTGGGTGGTATATAGTAAGGGTATACTCAGTTTTGTACAGTTATGTCAAATTGCTTTCCAAAGTGGCTATACAATATTGTATTCCCACCAGTAATGACTGAAAACTTTTGTTGATCCACATTCTCATCAGCATTTGGTATCTTCATTTTTATTTATTTCAAAGTATTTTAAAATTTCTTTTGAGACTTCTTGGGCCTCTATGTTAATTTGAAGTTTAATTTCTTAAGTGTTTTGGAATAGTTCTTCCTAGCTTTAAATATAATTTAAATATAATTTAAATATATATAATTTATAGCAATATATGTATATTATTATAGTTTTTGACTAGCATTTATTTTTAGTTTTTGGAATTCCTATCTTACATTGTGTGCTGTCTACCTATTAGAGCCCTTATCATATTAGTTATAGTTCTTTTAAATTCCTGGTCTGATAACTCCAATATACTTACCATATCTGAGTCTGCTTCTAATGCTTGCTGTGTCTTTTCAGACAGCATTCTTTGACTTTTAGCATGCTTTCTAAATTTTTCTTGATAGTTGTACATGTTGTACCTCTCCATTGTGGAACCTAACCTTGGATAATCCTTGGTTGCAGTAGAGCTAATGACAGTTCAATCCTTGGCACTCTGAACTCCAGCAAGAAGACTGTGGCTGATTAAACTAGTGTTTATTCATTGAGTTAGACTCAAATAACTTGAAAGCTTGCATTCCTCCCAAATTTTTAAATTGGCCCAGCGAAGTTCATGAAAATAAGTTGGTTAGTGAGCAACAGAAAATGGTCATTTGGTTTGAAAGTTGGAGAGTTCCCCAGCTGTTGCTCAGTTGACATAATCTTGAAAGCATTATACTCTAAATAATTAGGGGAAAATTGTGAAAGGAGCAGGAATGACTAGATGCTGAAGTAAGAATCTGGCCTTGCCATACTCAAGGAAAACTTTTACTAATGTGGAAAAATCAGGTGGCTTTAGGAAAAAACAATTTTCAGTTAAAATTTAACTTTAAAACTTTTTTAAAATTCAAATACTTCAGGGTGAAGCATTAACACACTTTGATTTTAATGCTAACTGAATTTTCTCATGCTCAAACTTTAACCACAGTTTAGTATTCTCTTTAGTCTTGTTTATATCTATTTATTCAACTTAAGAGTTCAGCAGAAAGAAATAATTAAAGACACCAAAATGAATATCCATCATCCAAATGTTCCATAAGACGATTTTATTATTTCCTTTTTGGACATGCTTGAGGGAACTGATAGGAAATGATAAATGGACTGTCTTGTGTATGTTGATGTTTTCAAGCTCTTCCACAGTTTCTAGCACACACTAACATAAAGGTCAAATTTGGGGGGGGCATTAATTATTTTTGAATGATGACATTTATCCATCAATTTTACTGATGTTTCAAAATACTATTGAGCTGGCTGTTTTTCCCGATTTATAAATATCAAATAATCCCTTTAGTAAGAAACACAAGGGTAAAATTAACATGAGTGACAATTTCCATTAGTACACTAGATCAAAATGTAGACTTTTTAATAAAAGATTAAATAAAAACTAAAGAAACCAGGTATACCAAGAAGTATAAATATGCCTTGACTTAGAAGTGCTATGTGGCCAGGATTTAGTTAGGTTAAGGCTATGATTGATTAACCTTATACAGGAAATGATTCCACCTGTATACTGCAAAGTTACATTATTTTAACAATTCCCATGCAGTGATTCATTTCAGCCTCTTAACAATCCTATGGGGTAGGCACTAATATCCCCATTTTGTAATAGAAGAACTGAGACATAGCAAGTTTAAAATCAAGGGTCACACAACTGGTAAGAAGTATGACCAAGATTTGAATCGAAGTAGTTTGATAGTATTACTCATATGCTCCAATACTATATGATTTGTTGCTGAACGTAGTAAAATAGTTGTCTGAGAAGAGGAGCACCTGCTATCTTCAGTATCTTCAGTAGTTCAGTGTGAGACACAGGACTGCTTAGAGACTAAGGACAAGGATTTTAAAGCCAGATTCCTGCCACATAGTAGTTAGTTGATCATGGGAAATTAACTTTCCTCTCTACTCCTGAGCTATAGAAGTAGACTAATGATTGCATCTAGCTATCAAAATTTCTTGTTCATGAGGTCCTGGAAAGCTGTGATTCCATAAAACTGTTGGGACCGGAATATGCCTTTTAAATAAGCACTTCAAGTAATTTTGATAGTCTTTATTCAGACATCCTTTGAGAACTACTGAGTTCTAGCTCATAGGAAAGGTACAGCTATCAGTCCTGTGAAACCTGGCATATGATTGGTGGGAAGAAGTGGCAGCTTTTATCTATTTCAGTGCTACAGAGACAGACCTAGGTCAGGACAGAGTGAGAGGAATTTCAGCTCTCACTTGATATTGCAGGTGAAGAGACAATATACTAGGATGATGATGACAATAGCAATGAAGATGAGGAGGAGGAGGAGGATCAGTGTTCTGGTACCCTCTGTTTTGGGGTTAGGTCTCATAGAGAGGAGAATGTGGAGATTGGCAGTTCTCTCATTCTCATCCTCATCCTCAAATCTCCCTAAAAGGATTGAAGTGGTTTGTCATCAGGTTTGACTAAAGAGATCTGCTCTATTTTTAAGGGTTCCTCTGCTCTTTCTTTTCCATATTTCCTTACTTTACATACACATGCCAATTTCTTTATTAGGAACAATCTTTTACTCTAAAATTTTAATGGGAAAACAAAATTCAAATATCTAGATGAGGTAATGTTTAGTTTGAAAATGTTTTAGCAAAGTGTCATTAGTCAACTGTTTAACAAATGCATGCATCTACTTTATAAATCCTCCTCTGATTTAATAAAGCAAAATAGTGAAGGAAACTGGAGCTCTTACCATACCTAAAACAAAGGAAGGAAATCCATAAGGATAGAGAAACAGGATAAGGTGCAGAAAGAGTAGTGAAGATGGAGACTTACTGTCTCTAGCTTTGATTGACCTTGTTCTTTCAGCTGTGCTGGTGTCCTTTGGGGCTCTGTAGAAGGGTAATTCTGTCATGCAACTGCAAACATAGGCAGCACTTCTGCATAATTTATGAACTTAGCTCATTTTTTTCCAGGTGTTTTTCTAATAGAGACCACATTACATTGTGGTGTAATGTCTGGGTTACAGAAATGTAGTCTAAGAATAGACGCACAACATCTTATCATAAATGTTGTGGACATATTTTACACTATCACTAAAATATCTTAAAGTAGAACATTCATGAAATGCATTCCATTTCCTTAGTGGATGTTAAAAATCACAGTGCACAAACATACTCAAAGTGAGCAGGGACTGTGTCTTGGATGCTTTTGTATTTTTGTGGAAAGCAGAAGGAAGGGTCCAGGCCCCTGGAGAGTGAGAAGTTTGGAATTGGGCTCACCAGATGTGAGGGTTATGTGACCTTTCACTAATCACTTGACATCCCTGAACCTCCATCTCTTATCTGTAATATGAGTCATGAGAATTAAATAAACTTATTCATATAAAGTATTTATTTACAGTATCTATTATATAACACAGAGACATTTAAGCTGTAGCAACTCTTATTACAAATTTATAATTTCTTATTTCTCCATGAGAACATCAAATACTGTATGCTCAAGCAATTATATATTTAAAATATATCTCTATTTTAATTTCTAAAATTTTGCATGTAATATGGTTTGTGGTGCTTGCAAATATAAAATGAACATGATACTCAAAACTTATCTGATTTTGAGTCTAAGAATCCATTAGAAGATAACTTGATGCTTTAAAGTACAGTAGACATTTTGTAACCATGAGACTATTCATATGAGATTAATAAAGTCTAATGATAGTGGAAAAGAAAGTCTGGCAGAGCTTTGTGACCTGATGGAATCATAGAGCAATTATATTAGTCCTGGATTACCCACCTCAGTACATCTTGTTATATCAGAAAAATTAAAAACCCTGTTTGAGTCACTATAGTTTCATTACTGTTACTTGCAGACAAATGCATTCCTGTCAATTAGTAAAGAATTAATTCATTCTGGGTAAGATAAAAGAGAAATTTCTCCTATTCTAGAGAACAGGTGAATAACTGACAAAATGAAGTATGGTTGAGAGTAAGTGGAGATGTGTCATTAAAATTCATGGGACTTTAGTGATCAGAGGATCTTTTAAAGAGCCCAGGGCCAGATGACTTTTAAAGTAATTCTATCAAACCTTTAAAGAACTTGTGCTTATGAATCTAGTTATAATCCAATAAAACTTTATTTACAAATACAAGATGCAGGCTGGATTTGGCTGGGCCAATAATTTGTCAACTCCTGACCTACTGCATCAAGAAATTGCTTTTAGAAAGGAAATATATGCGGCCGCCTAATTTTGATAGATTCCAGTAACTCTAGTTTAATTATGGTCAGAAAATAACTTTTCCAAAGAATTATATCCACTTTTTAGAATAACTCCTACTTTCCTTTCTATCTGAGATACTAAAGAGCATTACAGTAGGAGAAAAGAAGAAAAACGATTTGGTGTACAAGGCTTGCTGAACTTAAAGTACTTTCTGAATATTACCATGAACACAAACGTGGTTTGTAGGATTTTGCAATACAGTAAAAGTTGAAGTTATTCCAGGAAATACTGTAATAGTCATACAACTGTAACCAAGTTGTGCCAATTTAATCAAGTGAAAAAAATGGTGCAATAGAGTGCAAGTTAGCATGGTTATGAAAGATTTTCAGGAACTTGGGAGTCTGCTTTTGGCTGGACCCAAGAGAAGTCAGAGGGATTTTACTTAATACTTAAAAATATAGAATAAGAACAAGATTGCCTTAGGAATAATCCTCACTCAATTACACTAACTAGTTCTTTACAAGAAATAATCAGACAAAGCAAAGTAGGAATACTTAGACAACATTAACCAGTAAGAACGATACTCAGAGGGATTTTACATTTAGAGATGACCTGCAACTGAGGAGTATGGCATTTAGTGAGATATGTGTAGGGGAAAGGGCAATAGAATGGGGATAAATGATTTAACTTTACAGGTCTACTGTGTGGGTTTCTATATAACTGCTGTGTCTCAAGATTATAGCAAAAAGTGGAATTTAAGAACAGGGAAGTCTTCAAGATCCAGGGACATTCTCCTCAGGGCAGTAGCCACCACAGTAAGAGGAAATACATCCTATGAAGTTGTCTTTCTGATTACTGGGCTGATCCCAAGAGTCTCATCTCATCAGGATAGTGATGGCAGGTGACAACTTAGATCCTTCTTCACTTCTCAGTGACGCAGGGCCACATAAATGGCACCATCACTGTGGGTGATTTAAAAATTTGGACTGTCCATCTCCAGTGGTAGACAGTACTTGCTGGTTGTAAGTGGATTTGAGTGTTCGCACTCTGTGGAACACCTAGTTGGCCTGTGGAGATACTTTTTCTTCAGCCAAATTTCTTCTCCTTGTTGAGTGGGCCATGTAAGCCTAGAATTTAGTATCTATAATTAGTTCTTAGGGCTAACAGTAAAGTATCCATTAGAATTTGGAAAGGAGAAATAATGTTACTCTCTTAGGGTACTAAAGCAACACAAGTAATACATGCTGGATGAATGAATACCTTTTTATAAAGTGTCCCAGGTCAAAAGGAAGAGTGGCAAGAACTGGAAATCTAATCCAATCCAGATAGAATGTGAGAGGAAATGTTACCCCAATTAATGTTACTATTATATGGGGAGAACTACTCTGGGATCAAGGGGGATGAGGGAGGGAAGCCAGAGGCAACGACGTCCTGAAGAGTAGCCTCGTTTCTGAGTCCCCTGCTCTGTCAAGCTGGTAGGAACTTGTCCACACAATTGACTAGTAAATTGATGTGATTATTTTTAGAGCCTATTAATTATGCTGAGTGCTTTATCCTGTATCATCATGCAATCCTGACAAACCCTGGGTGATTATTATCATCCCCACTTTATACTTGGCTTTACCAAGGCTCGGAGAAGCTGAATGATTTACCTGCTACCTTATATCTGGCTAGTGGCAGTGCCGGGGTTCAGGCCAATGTGTGTGAAATGGAGGTCCACACTCTTAACTCCCTGTCCACTGCTTATCATATATGTTTTCCTGGTGGAGGTGGGGATATTAGGTCATTAGAGATTGTTCTCACCAGCCTTTAACATCATTCAACTAGCATTTAGTTTTTAATTCTGTCCTTGTTAACTGTATTGGTTTGGAGTAGACTTAACTACAGCAAACATGCAGATCCCAAACTACAATGATTTGAACACAACTGAAATTTAATTAATCTTGTCACCATTCAGAACAAGGTTGGTATGTGACTCTGTTCCACCTCGGGAATCAGTGATTCAAGTTCCTTCCCTCTTGTGTCTCAGCCATCCCCTAGAGCTTATCATCTGTCACAAGCTGGCAGAGAGGAGAGGAAGAGCATGAAAGAGATTTCAAATCAGACACATTTGAGTTCAAATATAGCTCTGCCACTTGCAAACTATAGCCTAACCATGAAACCTTTGGACTTCAATTCTTCATCCAAGGTTTAAATGAAATATTGCATGTTTAGTGCAGTGGCCAACTCAATAAATATCAGCTACTTATAATTATGTACCTGAAGTGTTTTCCTGAAAGCTAGCCTGTGACATTGGTATTATTCCCATCCTACAGAGGAAGAAACTGAGGTCATACAGCCAGAAAGTAGTAGAGCTGGGACTAGAATCTAAAACCTATGCTCCTACCCACTCATAATTTTTTTTAAAGATTTATTTATTTATACATACAAGCTGGGGTACAGGCCAGACGCATGGGGCGGCGAAAGGGTTCACCAGAGACAGAGTGGGGAGCAGAACAGGCAGACCAGAAGTACACTGCTGAGGGGAGCAGCGGGCGAGGCAGGAGAGGTCCGCCGCGCCATGTGGGATTCTCCCTGGCTGGGCGTCGAACTCGCGTCGCTGCTGCCGACAGCTCCACAGCACAGCGCTCAGCTGCTGCGCCACCAGGGAGGCCCCCCACTCATAAATTAAGTGAGGATATATTGATAATTTGCTTCTGGCATGAAAAAACTGAGTTCTTCTTGCTCTACTTAAAGTTTTACACCTTAACTATATCTAAAATGTAACCGTTAGTTACCCTCCTTTTTCCATCTACCCTAGGTCTGAAAAAAGCAGGCAGTTCAAGTAAATTGTGTGGCACCAAAGTCTGCTGGTGACCAGCATGTGCAAAGTCTGGCTGATACAGACCAAATGTTTGAACCTGAATAAGTTTTTTATTTCCAAAGGAGAACTTTAAAAATACTTCCTTTTTGAGAATAACCACAAGACATGGTTATATTTAAAGAAAACAAGTCTGGGTAGAGAGAACAGAGTTTTTTAAAAAATATTATTTTGCTTTTTTTTGGGCCTCCCTGGTGGCACAGCGGTTAAGCGCTGTGCTGTGGAGCTGTCGGCAGCAGCGACGCAAGTTCGACGCCCACATGGTGCGGCAGACCTCTCCTGCCTCACCCGCTGCTCCCCTCAGCAGTGTATTTCCATCGATCTGCCTGTTCTGCTCCCCACTCTGTCTCTGGTGAACCCTCTCGCCGCCCCACACCTCTGGCCTGTACCCCAGCTTGTATGCATGAATAAATAAATCTTCAAAAATAAATAAAATAAAATCCTCGAAAGAGCAATGACTCATTTAAAAAAATAATATTTTACTTTTTTATAAGTCAGCAACCATATGAAAGTTCCACTCTCACATTGCTCAGAAATGGCTTTGCCTGGTTGTCTTGAAACTTGATCCTCCAAACTCCAAACTCAGCAAAGTCTGAAGATGAGTTGGTGTCTGGAACTGATACTCTAAAGATTTGTCTGTTTCACAGGTCTCGTGGTCCAGGAAGGGAGGGAGACTTGTTGGTTGGGAGGGATGAGACATCTTTTTCAGTCATCAATTTTTGCCTGATTTCACCTCACAAGTCCTTAACAACTTTTCTATTTCTGGACTAAGAACTATTTATTCCTCTTGTCATTCACTTTTCATGTTTTCCAAGGAAGTGCTTTAAGAGATTTTTTTTTGATGTCATGTTCTATGTACAAAGCAAGGTTGAATGAAAACAGATTTTTTTGGCAGTCTATTAGATGTCTTTTGGATGAATATTTTCCTTAGATATTTGTTGAGCATTTATTTAATGCGCAAGTGGTTGTAACCAAGAATAATAATTTTTATTTCTTCACTTAAGGGTATTTTCTACTTTGCAAGTAGAAATGTATACACAAGGTCAATATGCATTTTTTTCCCAATTACATAAGAGAGTAGTGGAAATGAGAGGTAATTGGCACGTTTCCAATATTTTCTGGTGATGTTTGGGTGAATCTCTATGGATTGTTGGGCTAGCCTGATCCCAACCTAGCTCTTAAAACAAACCTTTCCTCTGTCAGTTAGAAATTGTTGGAGTAACAGATCACTCGCAAAACGTAACAGATGGAAACAACCATCGTTTATTATCATTCATTAGTTTCTAGGTCTGATGGGCAGGTTGGCTGACCCTGACCGGGCTGACTGAGGTTGGCTGGGCTTGTTCACATGTCCTCTGTGAGCTTCTGTGTTGGCTGGTTCAGCAAGGTCTCCACAAGCCTGAGTTATCTCTACACCAAATGGCCCCCCATCTTCCACTGCCAAACCCAGAATTGTTCTCATTATGGAGTCAGGAGTCAAAAGCAGAGAAAACTGTTATCACCTGAGAAATGATTTGTTATCTTTTCTGAGCTAGTCACAAGGCTAGCCAGATTTAAGCAGTAGGGAAATGGGCTTTTCCAGTTGACAGCAAGCACTGAAAAGTCACATTACAATGAGTGTGGATAAATGAGGATGGTGGAGAATTGAGGGTCATGTTTACAGTGTATCATATCTTGTAAAGTGAAATGAAGTTGGTCTTTGGTAACTCACTGCTGCCTTTCCTATAGCATAATTTAATTGAAAGCTTGGTGAATCTGAAGTCCAAAGACCCAGTTTCAAGTCCCAGCTCTGCCATCTCTTTTAGCAAGAATGATTTTGCTCTCTGAGCATTAATTTGTTCACCTTTAAAATGGTGTGATGACCACTGTCCATCTAAGTAATTTTGCTATATCAATACTCATGTGCTTAATAAATAAGATTTAAAAGACCCCTCTCTTAGGTGTTCAAAACCTCATTCTGTCCCTGTCCCATGTAACTACTGCCTGCTCTACTTAGGTTTGTCTTCTCAAATCTCTCCTCCCACCCTGGTCTGGACCTTCCCAATTCTCACTTTTCCACCATCAAAAGTTAGCTCTCTCTTTTTCTTGCCTTGAAATTGTTGATAAATGACTTCAACCAAAAAGGTTGTTGATTCTATATAAAACTGGCATTTTGATATCAGCCTTCTGAGAAAATGAGGACTTTTTCTATACTTCTGTTAAGCTCCACTGAGTTCTCAGAGCACTTTGCATGCACTTCTACAGTGATTGCAACCATTTCTTGAGCACTGATAAGGGCTTTAGATACATTTTTTCCCCTCGTCATCTTGATTAGATGTCAAGAATCCCAGCCCTACCATTGAGTAGCTGTGTGATTTGGGGCTTGTGACTTGTTACTCTTCATTTTTCTTATCTGTAAGCTGAAGACATTTGTCAAATGGACTTTGAGCAGCCCTTGCAACTCTGAGAGGTTAGAATATTCTAGACTATTTACAAAGTGAAACATGGAGAATCTGCGATTGTTTTGACTATTTCAATACTTTGAAGTTTAGTAAATCAAGTATTCTATAACCAGGAGATGACTTAGAAAAGAACTCCTAATTAAAATAGCTAATGTTTAATAGCAGTCTTAGATTCCTACTTGACAAATTGCTATAAAATTATCTCATCCCATACATGCACCCGTATGTTCATTGCAGCACTGTTCACAATAGCAAAGGTATGGAAGCAGCCCAGATGTCCAAAAATAGATGATTGGATCCAGAAGATGTGGTACATATACACAATGTAGTACTATTCAGCATGGAAAGAAGATAAACACATGCAATTTGCAGCGACATGGATGGAATTAG